>CALNHX010003649.1:0-144866 GCA_940337035.1 Agriotes lineatus | reverse complement strand
CGACCCGTCCCTATTGGAAAACCCTTTATATTATCTGTTTTGAGATTTTCTCTGGCTAAGTGTATTCCTTGCTGTATTTGTGTAGCGTATTCTTCTTGTGTTTCCCTATCTTGCAACTTATAGCTCTTAATGCTTTTAAATGTTTTCTTATCTTGTCTTATGTTATTTAAAGTTGTCGTCTCTTCTAATCTCAATCTAACTTCTACTAGGCAGTGGTCGCTTCCTACTTCTGCACTTCTCTCGACTCTTACTTCTTTTATTTTGCCTTTGTTGTCTTTTTCTACTAACACTAGGTTGATAATTGATTTTTCACTTCTACTAGCAACTTCTCTCGTAAATTTATGGATGTCTTTCTGTCTGAACCATGTATTTGTCACAATGCAGTTATTTTCCATACAGAACTCGATTATTCTTTTGCCATTGCTATTCAGTGTGTCTTCTCCCCATTTTCCAATTGCACCTTCATTACTTTCTGGGTTATTACCCACACGCCCATTTAGATCTCCTAAAACGATAATTCTATTTTAGGTTTTATCAAATTCGTATTGGAGCTGTTCCTAGTATGCATCTTTAGCTCGTTTTTTATCATTTTTATTAGGTCCGTAAGTTATTACTAATTTCTTCTGCAAATTTTACATCGACGGTCATTAATCTTTCGGAGATAAAGTTTCATTTTTTATATAATTAATATAATCAGTGTTTATTAAACAGGCTATACCTGCTTGTGCCCAGACTGTATTATCTACCCCACTGTAGGGCTGAAGGTTACAAAATGGCTTAACAACAGGCATACGATAGCATCGACAGGCAAATACTTTTCGAAGAAATGGAACACATGGGCATACCAACTAAACTGGTTAGACTTGCAAAGATGACAATGCACAACTCTAAGGGCAGAGTTGAACTTCAAAATGAGTTTACGGAAATTTTTGAAATAAAACAAAGGTTAAGGCAGGGGGATGGCCTAGCGCCCGTGCTCTTTAACTTGGCATTAGAAAAAGTAATGCGAGAGATAAAAATAGATCTAAATGGCACGATTCTCAATAAGTCCACCCAATTAATAGCATACATCGACGACGTTAATATAGTAGGAAGGTCAGAAATGGCGGTCCATGCATCCTACGCAAGGCTAAAAGAACAAGCTGAAAAAATAGGCCTGGAAGTGAACGAAGACAAAACAAAATTTATGGCAACTAAACCTATCAGAAGACTAGGACAGAACATAACCCTCGGGGAAAAAATGTAGAGGTTGTCACGAACTTCACATATCTAGGAAGTAAAATGACGGAGGCCAATGAAATGATACGAGAAATCCGCGAAAGAATAAGTAAAGGCAATAGAGCATATTACGCTGTACGCCAAATGATAGTGTCGAGGCTGATACACATCCCTGCCAAAATCACCATATACAAGATACTAATAAGACCGGTAGTGACATATGGGTGCAAAGCATGGACCCTGACGAAAAAAATGGAACAGATGTTAACCATTTTCGAAAGACGAATACTACGGAAAATATACGGCCCTATAAGGAAAAATGATGAATGGCGTATAAAATACAACCATGAGCTAGTAAATCTTTATAAGGACTTGGATATAGTAGACGTAATTAAAGTACAAAGATTGCGGTGGGCGGGACATGTGGAGCGGATGGAACAGAACAGAGTACCAGGAAAATTTTTTAAAGGTGTAATCGAAGGAAGAAAGAAATGGGAAGGCCGAGAATGAGATGGAAGGACAACATCGAGAATGACGCCAGACAGCTGTTAGGAGTAGCAAATTGGAAAGGGGCAGCAAGAGACAAAGAAGATTGGAGGCGACGTCTGCGGGAGGTCAAGGTCTAATGAAGACTGTTGTACCACGGGAAGAAGAAGATGTTTTCAAGAAAGTATTTGCTTCGACCATACAGAGAAAAAAATTAAATTTGTGGCTCAAAAACGCGGAAAAGGAAACCAAGTGATGTTTCCCAAAAGAATCTGTTTCTCTTGGAATAATATGTTTTATCGTCAACCTCATTGAGTTGCAAGAGGTAATCTATATTTTTTATGTTGTTTATAAACCGAGAAATAATTTATTGATATGTTACTTAGACATATATTGCGATGGTATTTAGCCCTCCACTCAACTCTAGTTGCAGTGCAAACAAATTATAAATCAAATCACAAAAGCACAGAGTTGGGATAATTCACACAACTGTAAAATTTCACATAAATTGTCAGCCCGTAATTACATTGGCAAAAATGGCCAGTAGCATTGAGATTATTAGAACACATAGGCAAAGAAAGAAACTCAATTTTCATAAGTTGGAATCGTTGATGTAATTTTAGCATAATATAAAAGGTTTGTGCGAAGTAAAGCTAAACCCATTTGAATAAAACTGTCACAGAAAGGTTCGAAATATGTTCAGTCTAAAAGAAGTGTAGAAATTAAAGTAATTAACGTGGACAATTTTATGAGCATTTTAAAATAAGAGGTAAGAATAAAAGGATCATAGATGGACTGTGCAGAATGTATAAACCAGGCAAACAAAGAAATTACTACATGCTACAGCAAGATGTGAGAATTGAAGACAAGGAAGCAGCTTTAGTAGAAGTTGCAGAAAAGACAACGACAGGATATGATACAAGAGTGATGTGAAAACTAATCAGTGTAGTGGCGGAATGAACAATCAGTGAAATTGAAAACAAACTAAGTGGCGCAATAAGACAGTGAAATATCCGAAATTCAAAGGACAATTATTTTAGTATTAAGGCTTTGTAAATATTTATAACTTAAGTTCAATTTAGTTGTAAAAGTAATATTATTGTACTTGGTTGATTTCCTTTTTTTAAATTGTTAGATAGTGTTTTGTTTATAACGACCAGGTGGATTAACATTTGAATAAATTCTTGAATTGACAGCCAGTTTTTACTCTTCGGATAAATTAAGTTTTTACACAGTTAACATAAAATTAATTCAGTAAAACATATACCAAAGTGCTCAGAATTTTGAGGAGTACCAGCAAGAGTAAAGGTAGCAATTTCCATGTCGTGAAGTGATTTTTCTTCAGCTACCTCCATCGGACGGGAACAGCAACGAGGGAAGCTTCCGATTCAGCCAGTTTGGAGTACTGCAGGGATTCCGGAGCTTATGCGAGGTGTACAAGCGAGTCAGCCCAGTGGATACGAGCCACATCAACTAGCCCAGCATCCTGGGGGCCCATCTTACACAGCAGGCAGCGCAGAGTGGGTCCGAGGTACCAGCCGATCTAAGAAATTTTAAGATTAGTGAGTGAAAGCAAATATCCGGAGCTAAAGGATTGAACAGTATTACCATACCTAAAGGACGAATCAAGGAACCGAATCCCATTGAATTTCTTTGTCCATGAGCAACCGATTGTCCAGGAATCGTATTTTTAATAATCATTTTGAGGTTAGAAAAAACAAATGCAGCTAGGCGTATATCACAAACAAATTGGGCGAGGTTTTTAGCCTGAAACAAATGAACCAGGTGACGCCGTTTTGAAGGCGCGATAATTTTAAAACTTACCGGAAAATTTGCTCATTAAATCCTTTTGAAACTTAAATAAACACGCGAGCTGTCAGCATATTTCGATTTATTTTTGGTCAACTATTTGACAGAACGAGCAGCACTTGCGCGCTGCGCTCCAATTTCATTGCCACCCAGTGGCGTACCTTTCACATTCAAATATTCAACAAAAGCAAGGATCCCAACCCAGAGATTTGAGTTTCATGTTTAATTTTCCCGAGCTAGCTAATATAAAAGGTACAGATGAGTGAAATATAATTTGAGGGCGTACTACCGTTTGTTGTATTAACCAGTAACAAACTTAGAGATTGCTGTGGTATATAATCAGCCAAAATTCGAATTGAATGAAACTAAGTATTGTGTAGTGACCGTATTTATTTTTATAACAAATTTAAAATTACATAATTAAATAAGGTTGTCAACTAGGGGGCGTTAGTCATTACAATATTACATATAGTATTACCCACAATTTCTACAAACCAATAGATCAAGTACACCGTGGAAATCAAACTTGCCATGAAACAAATGTTTGTTGTTTTCTAGCTTAAATGTTTAAATTTAGTTTTGATAATTGCAACAGTTATTATATAGTTAATTTTGAAATAAGTGTTGTGCAGCAAAAATGAATTTAACGAGAGAAAATTTTAGAGCCATGATTTACCACGCCTTTAAAAGTTTCGTATCTCCGACCGAAAGCTTTGGATGACTTAGTACTGCTTTTGGTGACCAAGCGCCTTTGCATCAGATGACTCTTTATTGCTGGTTTAATGAATTTAAATTTGAACGAGTTTCAGTCACGATTTTCGCGAAGGAGGACCAATTTCAGCAGTTACCGTAAGCGAACATAGATGCTGTGCGAAGAATGATTCAGGAGGACAATCGAGTCAGATATAGAATTTTTAAGAACATCTTGGACATTGGCATGACTACAATAAACAAGATTTTACATAAACATTTGGGAGTAATAAAAGTCTGTTGTGGGTGGATGCCACACAGTTTAACAGAAACAGAGCAACATGTGGAATATGATGAAGGTAGATCCAAAGCAGTTTACATCATAACTGGTGACGAAAGCTGAATATATGCATTTGAACCCGAATCTAATCGTCAGTCTGTACAATGTATGTTTTCAATAGATCCTAATGCAGGTAAAGTGCAGCAATCTTAAAAGAGTTGGTAAGAAAATTACTGCTTGCTTCTTTTCAAAATTAGGACATATCACAACTGTCGTGCTTGAATATAAACGTACTATTACAGTTCCGCCTGGAATATTGTTCCAAATCATCCATCTTTGTATTTAATTTATTTATTTCAGAGTTTGCTATTTGCAATTTCTGCTCAACTTCTGTAATTTTGGAATTACATTCTCACAGTGTATTAGCTATTGCTCTTGCTACGGATTCATTAATAGTTTTGTTTAGTGTCTCCACATACCTCGAATCGTCGAAAAGAGCATCGATAGTATTACTAATAGTTGCTTGAATTTCCTCCTTATCCGCTCTGGACAGCATTATGATTACTTTATCTAACTTGCACTTTCACTGTAACTCTAAATTCAATGTACTAAGTAAATGTTCAACTTGTTCACTTAACTATTAGTTAGTTTTAAGGTTAGAATGTACAATTAACCATTACATTAAAGATTTAGGAAGCGGGCACGCTACGCACGTCTACTTTGGGCATCGTCTCATAGCATAAATTTTCTTCCTTATTGCTGGCTTCCCATAACCTTTAACTTTTCTATTAAAATCAATTTTCTCACAATTCGTTTTTTAATCCTGTTCTTTCTTTTTCACCCATTTTCCTGCACCTATACTATTATCGCTTGTTTCCTTGAAAAAAACTAGAAATTAAAGATAAATTTGCAAAAAAAAATCACTTAGGCATTTAGCTTGTTGTCTTCTGCGTCATTGCAATTAATTAATGTAGAAAACTATGCACAAAGTCAGCATATTTATGTACTAATTTTCTATTTTTATTTGAATTCTTCCGAATACACCTGTTGCGCACAATCTGTATAGAAACTCAATAGCACTGGATTTATGATATATAAAAAGTTTAGATTCAGACTGCTTACCTGTATATTCTGCTTTTGGAAACGAATTTAATGGAACACCCTTGCACCCTTGCTTAACCCTAAATGCGGAATAAAACACTTATTTAAACATAAATAGCAATTTGATTTATTTTCAACAAAGCAAAAATATTGTATCTGTGTACGCCGTTTGTTTATAGTTTTGCAAAATGGTATTGTAACGGTCTGGCGATCAGGCAGCTGCAGACTTATGAGTCAGACGCCTGGAGAAGCAACCTTGCAGCCAGATGCAAGGGATGGCTCACGCTTTCGGAAACACGCCCGAGGTCAACACATGCATTTGCTGGAATGTACGAGCGAAATCTGGAATGTTCTAGACGGAAATTATTCGGCCATATAAATACGAGCCGCCGGATAGACAGGCAGTTCGAATTCAGCTCGAAAGGCGTAAGCTGCTACATAAATAGACGCGTATAAAATAAATAGCCACATAAATAATTGATGTTTAATCCAGTGTAAATAAATAGAGTGTATAACCATATAAATCATTACTGTTAAGCCGTATATCAATAATTAGTGTATCGTTAGAAATAGTGCCTGTAGTTTATAAGTAATTTGTGTCCTGCCTTCATAATTCTTGTGATCGTAATTAATCATTGTAAATAAACGTTTAAAACCAGAAGCGTCGTTTAATTTTTAAATAGCCCGAAACGTAAAAACGTAACAGTGTAATGGAATACCCTGAGACCTCATATTAACGACACCTTCCTGTTTTCATGGATCAATAATCTACTATGCAGTGATCAAAATAACTAATATTTGCTTTTAGTTACGTTAATAATTTTAACTAAATAATATGAATGAGAAACACAGTGTAACGCTGAATTTAGAAAGTTAAATAGAGGGTAAAGTGACAGAGCAGCTTGCAAAATTATTATTATTATTTAATGACAATCTGCTTTTGTTTCAGATGTGAAGATATCACACTTCCCTTGGCACATATATCATTAAAAGAAACCTTCAAACAAACATAATCACCATTAAATAAGGAACTATGGAAAATCAGTATTCTACTTCTGCAGGAACTACACCATGCAGATCACAAAACATGAATAGCAATGAAAGTTTTGATAAGGTATCTATTAAACAAGAAATCATCGAATTAAAGGCTGAAAATTATGAAAACAAAACATTTGACAAAAAGAATGTAAATGTTGCTTGTAGTGAAGAGAAATCTTATACTTGCTCGGTTTGTGGATACAGAACAGCATGGAAAAGTCATTTAGTTATACATATGAAGACCCATACAGGAGAAAAGCCATACAATTGCTCGGTTTGTGAATATAGAGCAGCAGTAAAAAGTCGTTTAGTTGCACATATGAAGACCCACACAGGAGAAAAACCATACAGTTGCTCGGTTTGTCAGTACAGAACAGCACAGAAAAGTAATTTAGTTACACATATGAAGAACCATACAGGAGAAAAGCCATACAATTGCTCAGTTTGTGAATACAAAACAGCAAGAAAAAATCGTTTAATTACACATATGAGATCTCATACAGGAGAGAAGCCATACAATTGCTCAGTTTGTGAATACAGAACAGCATGGAAAGGTGATTTACTTATACATGTGAAGAAGCATACAGGAGACAAGCCATACAATTGCTCAGTTTGCGAATACAGAACAGCAAAGAAAAGTGATTTCGTTATACATGTGAAGAATCATGCAGGTGACAAGCCATACAATTGCTCAGTTTGCGAATACAGAACAGCAAAGAAAAGTGATTTAGTTAAACATTTGAAGACCCATACAGGAGAAAAGCCATACAATTGCTCGGTTTGTGAATATAGAACAGCACATAAGAGTAGTTTATTTATACATATGAAAACTCATACAGGAGAAAAGCCATACAATTGCTCGAGTTGTGCATATAGAACCGCACAGAAAAGTAATTTAGTTACACATATGAAAACTCATACAGGAGAAAAGCCGTATACTTGCATTGTTGGTGATTATAAAGCAACACAAATATAATTATTTACTCATGTAAGCGCTGATACAGGACAAGTAGAGTGCAAAATAGTTATATTTGTATTAAGCGTCTGAAATGATTGTTTTTTGCTGTACACGAGAATATAACCCTTCTTTCGCTCACGAAATGCAGACAATATTTTTTCTACCAACACCAAACAAGAATATCAATAGTGCTTTGCACCCAGGTGTGCAAAATGCAATTTTTCACGTCGCCAATGGTAATGTAAAATATATAACCTATTTTTCTCAGGTTAGAAATAGGCAATATTTGCATATCAGTAGCAATGCATAAATGTTATCTTTTTTTTTACAGTTGTAGAAACAAGCAGTTTAGTTACACATATGAGTTCTAATTCTGTAGCGCCACACACAACATATCGCTTAGGAAATAATCTTATTATTTGTGAATGCAGTCTGGTACAGAAAAGCATTTTCCCATACCCACATATGAAAGTGGTGGTTTCCATACAGTGAAGTAGCTACACAAAATGACAATATCATTCATCTGGTCGTTATCATAACGAATGTGTTTGTTATGAAAAAATGTACAAAGCACAGTTATACAGTGAGCTAAATGATTTTAACCTAAAAACTACCGACATTGTCATTAGTCACAGTAAAGCTATCATTCATGAAATTGCAAAAATGTGTCTTTTTTTGTGGTCCTAGAAAAAATAACATACATAACTTCTCAAATATACTCGCACGATATATACCACTTTTGCAGTTAGGTAATATACTATTACATAATGCATTATATGAATCTTTACCATACATTTTAAACACTTATAACTAATTAAGGTATATGACGTCCCAGTGCACACATACAGCATTCCGGGGCACCTCAGATGATTTTGCAGATGTGACCCCTGCTGCAATAAATTGGCTGAGGAACCTTTATATTATATTGTATATTGTAACATATTATTGTTGACTATTGTATGTTTTTTTATTGTAATGTATTGAGATGGTCTTAGGCCCACAACTCGACTCTGGTAGCGATTGCCAAATTAATGGACATTTCAATAAGCACAGGGTTGAGGTGTTTTATATAACTGCAAGGCTAAACTTAAATTCCACAAAATAAATGCATTGGTAAAGAGATGCCAGTAACAGAATAGTAATTGAATAAGGAACGCAAAAGGCAAAGCTCATTTCTCACAGGGGTCTAAGTTGACTGTCAGATCAATTTAAATAATAGGTTTGTGCAAAATTAATAGCCGAACCACAAGAAATTATTAATTACAAAAAGGTTTGCTATGTGCAAGAAAATGAAGCGTAGAATTCAATTAAACAAGACAGTGAAATTTTGTGAGGGTTCTAAAAAAGGTAAAGGAGCCAGAATGGCATAACAGCATATTGCGAAAGGGCATAAGAAAAAAGGCAGGCAGAAAATACATTGCAAGAAAAGCAAGTGAGTGTGCAAGAAACTCTTAAAACTAATCAGTGCAATCTATCGTGAGTGAATAGCAGAGTAAATAAATAGAACGTGTTTGTGAGTGGCGCAAAGAGACGATTTTAATTATGAAACAAACAGTAAATTTAGTTTATAAGAAATTTGTAAATATTAAACTGTGTTATTAAACTTAATTCCATAATGTACAAAAATTAACCAAAACTGCTTTTCGTTTTTATAGTTACCATAGTAATAGTTTAGATTTTGTTTTAATAACGAAGATGACAAATGAATAAATTATAAGAATGACATTGTAAATTGTGCTCCACTTTTAATTACATTTTAATATAATAAATGAACATTTTTGGACTTAAGAAGTTTACTATTTTAGTAAGTGCATATCCCAGTTTGTGTGATAACGTTTGTAAGAATTTCCGTCGCCAAAAGTTGAAAAGTACCACGCTAGCAGCCGTTCAGCTCAAGATTTTGGTATCTGCGTGTAGCCAAGAAAACCATCGGAGCCCCGAAGACTGCATTACAGGGCGTAGTGCAGCTCTGTAACAACGTCTCCAGGAGGATTCACATCAAGGGGGCCAGTATCAGCGAAGGGATCTCAACGGCGTCACCCTAGGGACTCAACGGCAGTTTGACAAAAATAAGGTACAAATTTCACCTACAATTATCAACGTTAGGCCCGTGAAATTTACGTGCATGTAAGAAGAGGCATTACTTAACAAGATCCAAGCATTTTCGCGGCTATAGAGGAGCTCGCAAAACAAGCGGATTCCATTATTTGAGGTTATGCGAAGGTGAAACCGGATGCGTCCGAAAAATAATTGCGAATTTCCACTAGCGTCCCTTTTGACGTCATAAACAATTAATTGCCTGAAACAGAAGATAATTATTGCCGCCAAAGCGCAAATAATAGTATATTATGTTATTAGGAGCAAAAGTTATATTTTATGTGGCGAGGCAGATAAGTACAGCCGAGCCACATAAAGATACTTTTGCTGCGAATAACATATAGCATTTTTTTTTCAAACGTTTATAACAAAATCCGAAGAAAAATGGTTTATCTCATCAGCGGCAGATAATATTATCTGCCGCTGATGAGCGGCAGATAAAGTCGTCAGCGGCAGATAAAGTCGTCAGCGGCAGATAATAACTTTATCTGCCGGTCGTCAGCGGCAGATAATATTATCTGCCCTGTAATGCAGTCTTCGGGGCTCCGATGGTTTTCTTGGCTACACGCAGATAATATTATCTGCCGCTTGGCAATAAAGTGACAGTTTAGCATCATCAATTCAGCAGGATAATGACACATTTTACTGCCGCTTGAAGAAAAATACCTTTTCCGAACTTTGATAATTTCACGATTTTAAATGTCATATAATGCAATCTTGCATACGGAATACATTTTGTAGGATAATTTGAAGGAATTGCTAACATTTTGCTTCTGCGTATTGGAACTACTGCGGTAGACAGGACCGTAGTCGATAATTTATAATTTACAATCAACCACAAACCCAACTGAGTTAGAGTGATTGCTTTACTGAGAGCTAGCGTTTGATTATAATTATTTGCAGGTGAATAAAATATAAAAAACGGGCATATAACCATTTATTTTGACAAGTAAATTAAATACGGGTTACATTTTAATCAGCCTAAGAATTTTATATCTAAAGCAAAATATTGTGTGCTCTAACAATTCAATATTTAATTAAATAATACCAATTAGAGCATTCCATCGCAGTATATGTACGATTGTCTTCATAGAAAACTGAGATAGTAATATAAAACAGCGCTACAGGCCACTTTGGCCTATGGCTTCAATTCTTTTCTTCCATATTTTCCTTTCTTGAATCTCCGTTCTCCATTCTTTTAGCTCGTCATCTTGTAAGTCCTCCTCTATTTGTTTCTTCCACGTTTTCTTTGGCCTTCCTATTTTCTGTCTTCCTTCGGGTTCTTGATCCAAAGCTTTTCTTATGGGCTCTTGGTTTCCTCTTCTCATTATATGTCCGAACCATCTCAGTCGGTTTTGTTTTAGTACCGTAGTGATGTTTGCTTCTTTAAATAACTCTTCAAGTTCCTTGTTGGTTCTTCTACGCCATGTCTCATTTTCCTTCACACCTCCAAATATTCTTCGCAGTATTTTCCGTTCCCACGCTTGTAGTCGATTTTCTTCCGCTTTTGTCACCACCCATGTTTCACTACCGTATGTCAGTATGGGTTTGATCACTGTTTTGTACACACGTGTTTTAGCCGCTCTTGGTACACTCTTATTTAGTAGGAGCCGGTTCAAGGAGCCTGCGCACTTTGAGGCACTCAGGATTCTTTTATGTATTTCTGTTTCTTGTTTACCTTCACTATTTATTTCTACACCTAAATATGACAAACTATTTGTTATTTTAAAGGTTAGCTTTTCTTTCATTGTTGTTACGCTTAATTCTTGGTTTTCGTCTTGCTTTGTGTTCCCCATTATCATGTAATGTGATTTCTTTGTGTTGATTTTGAGACCTGCTTCTTGTGCTCTTCTTTCAAAATTCTTCACTAAACCTTTTAATTGTTCTTTCGTTCTAGACATAATGACTACGTCATCTGCGAATGCTAATATTTGATAGGGACCCCGGAGGATATCTTTGTTTGTATTGATTTGTGCTTTCCTGATGATGTACTCTAGTGTTATACTAAAGAGGTATGGCGATAGAGGGTCTCCTTGTTTTAGCCCTGTGTTACTTACAAATTCTTTGGAGATACAGCCTTTGAATCTCACCTTGTTCTTTGTTTTTCTCAGGGTCATTTCTACTAAGTCTATTGTATTTTGACTGTACTGCAACTCTTCCATTGCTTCTATTATGGTAGTTCTGTGTACGCTGTCGAAGGCTTGCTTGAAGTCTAGGTATAGCGCATGTATTCTTATGTTCTTTGCCCTACATTTGTCTTGAATTTGTCTTAATATGAAGATCTGATCTATCGTAGATTGTCCTTCCTTGAATCCTGCCTGATAGTCTCCTATTTTGTTTTGGGATTCATCTCTAACCTTTTGGTTTATCAAGGATGCCAGTATTTTATACGTGGTGTTTAAGAGTGAGATTGGTCTATAATTCTCTGTAAGTTGTTTGCTTCCCTTTTTAAAGATTGGACATATTAGTGCCATTTCCCAATCCGTTGGTATTTCTTTCTTGACCCATATTAATTTAATCAAGTTAAAAATTTGCTTACCCAAGTCTTCGCTTCCGTATTTTATTAGTTCAAAGGGGATGTTATCTACTCCGGGACTTTTATTGTTTTTTCCCTTATTTACTATTTCCTGGAACTCTTCCCAGGTTGGTATGGTTATCTCTTCCTCTGAGGTTTGTTTCCGTTTTATATTCCTAGCTGCTTTCACTTCTAAAAATGTTTTCAAAATATTGTCGGTAAATCTCAGCTATTTTTTCTTCATCCATGCATAGTTCACCTGCTTCGTTTTTTAGGCCTATTGTTTGCTGTTGGAATCCTTTTCTTTCTTCTTTTATAATCCTATAGAAAGCCTTTGCATTTTTTTTATTATACGATTCCTCTAGTTCTTTAATTTTTTCATTGGTTTTTTCTCTTTTCTTTTTTCGACATATTGTTTTAACTTTGTTCCTTGATCGCTTGAATTGACTTGCTGACTCTTGTGTTTGTTGTTGTAGCCATTGTCGTTTTGCTGCTTTACTTTCTTCAACCGCTTCTTTGCATTCCCTGTCAAACCAATCCTTTTTTTTTCTTTTCTTTGTGTTCTTCTATTTTTTCCTTACATTCTATTACTGTCGATTTTATCTGGAGCCACTCGTCCTCTATCTCTTTTTCTGTATTAGTTTTTTGTAGGCATTCTTCTAGGGTTTCTAAATATTTCTTTTGTGATTCTTCCTTCTTTAATGTTTCTGTAATACTTTTTCTCATGGTTCGTTGTTTATTTTTATACTGTGGTTTTAACTGTTCTGTTTTGATTCGTTGCAGATAGTGGTCCGAGCCTATCTCTGCTCCTCTGTATGATTTTACTTGCTTTACATATTCCGCTTGCCTTTTGGATACAAGCACATGATCAATCTGATTTGTGGTGTTCCCATCCGGACTACGCCATGTTGCTTTGTGTATGTCTTTTCGTTTTTTCATTGTACTTTTGATTACTAAGTTATTTCTTGCAGCAAAATTTACTAGACGATCACCATTGTCATTAGATTTCGCGTGGAGGCTTTCATTTCCGGCTATTGCTTCTATTTCGTTCCCTTTTCCTATTTTCGCGTTTTGGTCTCCGATTATTAGAATTGTATCATATCTTGGGATTTTGCTGATTGTGTGTTCTAGGTGGTCATAAAATTCTTCTTTTTGTTCATCTTCTGTTACCTCTGTTGGCGCATATGTGTTTATGATACTTATTTTCCTGTATGGTCCTCTTATTCTTAATAGACTTAATCTTTTATTTATTATTTTCCAATCTATAATTCTGTCCTTGACATTTTCATGTATCAGAAATCCTGTTCCATATCTACTTTCTTATCCACCTCCGTTTATCCAAATGTAATCTTGCATCCTGGAGTGTGTCTCCCCTTTGATATTGGTCTCTTGCACTCCTAAAATATCTATGTTGTACCTTTTGGCTTCTTCTGTTAGTTGTCTTACTTTTCCTTCTCTGTTCAGACCTTGGACATTCCAGGATGCAATTATTAATTCCCGTCTTTTTTCCCTCGTTGTGGTTTCTTCAACCCAGGTTTCTTTTCTCTTAATTTTTGTTCTTATCCCCAGTTCGTCTATCCTTTTTCGCCATCTACTTGGTTCATTCTTTCCTTTTGTTGCTCTTTCTAATCGTTTCAGTTCGTCTGGAGTGTATTTGACTAGCTTTTCATTTTTACGTTTTGAAGAGTTTTGCAATCTTTTTGTTAGAGTATTTAATTCTTTTAGTAATTCTATTCTTTCACTGTTGCGTTTTTCCTCCCTTTTTACTTCCTTTTACTATAAAGGAAGTATTGGATTCACCCCAAAAATTCGAAATTGAGTTTTCAACAGATCTTCACGTTTTAGAGTCCCCTGATCCCAAAAAACATATTTTTTTTCATTGGTCTGTGTGTCTGTGTGTCTGTCTGTCTGTCTGTCTGTGTGTCTGTCTGTGAACAGAATATCTCAAAAACGAAAAGAGGTATGGCGTTGAAACTTCATATATAAGTTTTGTGTACTATGTAGATGAGACAGCAAGCTTTTGAAGAAAAACGCATAACCGGAAGTAGGTGTTTACTCTTGTGATTTTTCAGTTTTTTTCGATTTTTTCAAAAACGGCTCTAACGATTTTTTTTAAACTTTACATTTTTCTTACATTTTTAATGTGTATTGATGTGAGATAGGTGATTTTCCAGTTGAATACTTCTAAAGTGGGTTTCTTTTGTTTTTTTTTCTATTTTTTTTATTAACTCCTATTTTAAATAAAACACCCGGTATATTATTACATTTTTGAATTCACCTTAAAATTCTAGAGAAAATTTGTCTCTTCAACTAACACTCGATTTTGTACCGTTTTTGTAGAATTTGTAATTTTTGAAAATTTTTAACAAATGGTTAAAAATTAAAAATGAAATTTTTGACTAATTATAAGATCACTGTAAAAGGAAGTTGTGTGAGTGTATCACACCAGATTTTTCTATTTATATCTCGTAGTTCTTCTACTTCTTTGCTTAATTCTCTTAAAATTCTTCCCTGTTCTCCGTCGGGTCCTTTTATTTCCGTCCGTAACGATTTTAATTCAGTCTGTAACGATTTTAAAAGCTCAGCGCTTTCTTCCATTTTAAGCATTTTGGCGCTTTCCATTTTTCTAATGCACCAATCATGGGCCACTTTGCTGTTGACGTTTCGATGACGTATGCCGTGACGTATTGCCGTGATGTATTACCGTGACGTATTGCCGTAACGGATTACAGCTCCGTGCGCGATGCGCCTTGCTGGCCTTTTCGATGATTGATCGTCCGTATCCGTATGCCGTGACGTATTTCGCGTGCGCGATGCGCCTTGTTGTCCTTTGGGGTGACCTTCCGGACTTTCTCTGTATTTATCAGTTTTAATTAGGTTTTCCCGATTGTAGCTCTTTTGCCACTTCGACACTACACTCACACCCGTATTCATAGTCGTTCGCCAGCGGATCGCCGGCGACTCGCCAGAGATTCGATGAAATAGTATGTTGGCGGCACTGTACGTCTATGTCAAATTCGAGGTGATCAGGTTAGGTTTTCAGTCAGTTTTGACAGAAACTGACACAAAATCTAACCTGCTAACCTCGAATTTGACATAGACGTACAGTGCCGCCAACATACTATTTCATCGAATCTCTGGCGAGTCGCCGGCGATCCACTGGCGAACGACTATGAATACGGGTGTTAGTTTTAACGACCGCACTCTTTTTCATTTTTTAAAACTCACTCAGATATTTGCTTTTAACGTTAATATCAATTGGCGAGTCAGGGCTGCATTTGACAGCTTGCTGACGTCACACATTTAAAAATCGAGATAGTAATAATATCAAGAAAATTTTAGTTGCATAATTGTGTCTTGTTTTCTTTTAATTGTTTCAGTATTACGAGTTCTTCTTAGCGAGTAAAACAATGTTCTTTTTAACACAGTTCACACGCAACTGCCTTTATGCCTACCCCATCCCTCAATCTGGTTCAAATGATGGCTTTCGGAGCTTCATTTAAAGGTGTCATCTTGAAAAGTTTTTCCACATTTCAACCAATTACAGAGACATTCTGTAGACATACAGAGTGTTTCATAATTCCTTCCCCTTGGGAAAGGTGGTTGAAAACTGAACCCAAATATACAAACAGGATCGTTGTACGTATGGCTTTTCAGTATCGAGATATTCCAATTTTTAATAATGAACTTTCCACAATTTAGCGTTGTTGATATAAGCATGGTATGGTATGTTGATTAAATTACATTAAAATGTGAAGAGTTTCTTGTTATTCTAATTAAAAATTAGTATAATATTTTTCTTTAGTAATTAATTTATTTAACAAAGGAAAGCGGGCGTAGTGTTCTAGCCAGACTGGCTCCACTACCTCAACAAGTACCTCCGCCGAATTTAAAAATGCACACACCTTCAGCGGCTCGGTGCGCTCGGCACCCCGACACTGTAACCGTATAAGGGGTTACAGATTATGTATGTATGTTATTTAACAAACTAACAAACAGAACAGCAGAATTGTTACAATAAATGGCGAATTAGAAAATTATGTGTAATATTTCCCGAACGTTAGCTGCAAAATGTGGTGCCGCACCATCTAACTGCAACCATAAATTTAACAATTCATTCATTGGTAAATTATCTATTGCTCTTCTAAATCTTCATTTAAGAATTTCAAAAAATTGTTTCCTCATATTATGTTTGGAAGCAAAATTGGTGCTAATGCCCAATTATTCAAACTACTCGCCCAAACATAAATTGAAATTCTACATCGATGTCTTCCAGGATAGTACACGTGTGGGTTCTCAGCTGCCCAATGATGGATGTTGTGAATATTAACACATCCATTCCTACTGAAAGGAACACTCGTACCTTCAGAGAATTTATAAAATACAATTTCGATCAAGATCATTTTGGTTTATTAAGCACTGACAAAATTCCAACCTTCTTTGGTAATCCTCTGGCAGAAGAGCTTGCACTTTTGTGTAATGGTAAGGATATAATCCTTTCTCGGTCCATATTCTAGAAACTTGACAATGATTTACCCTAAATTACCCTTTCAGCTCCCCTGGTGCTGCAGCCTGGAATGTTAGCGACAAAATCCAAAATCGCTTCCTCCGACTCTGCTGTTCTTGGTTTACCTGCAGTTTTTACTGGAATTGGGCTACCAGTTGTTCGCTGTCTATTGTGCAAGTTTAAAAATGTTTTGAGTTGGATGCCTTCGACCAGAAATCTGTGCAGTGTAGGCTCTTGCAGCAGCTCTAGCGTTCATACCCTTGCGCCTAAAGGTTATGTGTATGGCAGCAACAACGGAAAACACCTAGTACTCCGCGTTTCTAGACGTTGTCCATATCAAACAAAACAAACAACAATTAGTTGAACTGCAATTTTTTGACTTCTGTCAAACTTATAAACTTAAAATTTTCTAGGTATAAATTTTTGTATGTGGAACGAAAAGACTTGCATATGCAAAGCCGCCAAAGAGTTTAGTGACGTCCTAATTGTACCGTGGCGTCAGCTGCCAGAGAGGGGTACTTCCCTGCCACAGTATTTGTAGTAAAGTTCCATATGAGTATTCAAAGGCCAATACAGGTCAGCATCGAGTTTAAGGTAACCTTATACAGGGCATGTGTGCAGTTTGAGCGATAAGTATTCGCTTCAGGCTGAGTTGTGAAGATTTCACAAGCGTAAAGAAATGCGCTTCATAGACAAATAAATACATACGTGAACCGTGAAGCCAGGTTTTTATGCATCAAACCTCAACGGCGGATTTCGATGCAGTTTAAGGTTCACATATTAAAGACAGTTATTTCGGCGTCTTTTTGAAGTTGTTTAAAGAATATATTTGAGATATAGTAATGATTCCATTATTATTTGATGAGTAAGGACGAGTAGAAACCAGATAATGCACGTAGATTATACATTCTTATGTTAACGCTATTGTGTTTAGGAATGGCTGTTTATTATAAGATTTAATCCTATTTTCTTTATTGTTTTACGTGTGTATATTTAGAAGGTGAATAACAAATTGGCTCTTTTTTTCCATATTGCTTGAAGTCAGTTTCAGTCTGAGAATACTGCAAGTACAAATCAGCTTTCTGTTTTTAGCAAATTCTATTTGCAAACGTGACGCATTTTCGAGGCCGATAACCTCGAAATATTCGTGTGCTTTCGGACCCCTACGAAGATGCTATTAGCAACTCGATCTTCAGGACTCAGGAGTTGCCAGGTAGGTTAGTCGCCAGCTATAATCTCAATTATTAATACAAGTAGAACTATTCGCACAGCTTGCAGCTTTTAAGTTCTGCCGGCTTAGCGAAGTATTTAACTTAAAATACAAGGGGAAAATTAGGACTTGTAACTTTGTTTATAATTTCCGGCTTGCAAACGGATTATGACGCTGGTTTCTGGAATTTTAAAGCTAGTGACCGAGATATCCTCTTTCAGATCACCGGGTCGAAACTAACGTTGGGGACGGGTTTCACAGGAAAATGCAAGCTAATGACGTAGATATGCTCTCTCAGATCACCGGGTCGAAATTAGCTTCGGATCTTAACAGGTTTAACGGGAAAATTCAAGCTAATGACCTAGATATCCTCTTTTAGATCACCGGGTCGAAACTAACGTTGGGGACGGGTTTCACAGGAAAATGCAAGCTAATGACGTAGATATGCTCTCTCAGATCACCGGGTCGAAATTAGCTTCGGATCTTAACAGGTTTAACGGGAAAATTCAAGCTAATGACCTAGATATTCTATTTCAAATTACCAGGTCGGAATTAGCTTCGGGTCCTAACAGGTTTAATAGGAAAAGTGATCTTCGCAGAGGATCCAGGAAAAATCTCCTCGGACAGGGCGGGAAAACAGGAAGGGGATGGGTAAACCTGAGCCAAGCTCAAGCTTCGGGAAATGGAATCGGGATCTGGAAATATCTCGGTGGAAAATCTGTCGAAATGAGCTCTGCAACTGCTTATATACGACTTTGGATGTTCATAGGTGGGGGAGGAACGACGCGCGGCTCGCCTTTGTGTGCCTCCCGTTATCTCTGGATGCGGCCATCGTCCACGCTCGTTATCTTCTGGGCCATTGACACGCCGTGATATGTGATAACACTCAGGTCGGCGACGTATAAATTTGAATATATTATTAAATATTTGTTTAACCAAATTCATACGGAAACTAGCGTTACAATAGCACTATTGCTATAAAAGTTTTAATTCGCTTGTTAATTACTAGTTGCTTTCAACCACTGTGATGGTGGCAAATTTGTGCTACATTGAAATCGAACTCGCAGAATACACCCAAGTATAAAAATAACAAAATATATCTTTATACTATTTGAGGCTTTCGCGGTTACTCGAATTATTTTTCTTAACATGGAATTTGTATATGAACCCCCAGCATTTTCTGGCTTAATGTGCCTTGCACCTTGTAAAGTCGAGCAAAAACCCCCGCGACGGTTATGCTTTTTGGTGGCTTGTGTTGTTCGAGTATCTTGAGAACGAGGATACTTAGGCAGATTTGGCCGTTTTGCTGTTTGTGTATCCATATTCACTAACGCTTCGCAAGACTTTGCAGCTTGCATCATCAGAGTGAAAGTCGCAGTGCGAGCTACCAAAGAGCATAACCATCGCGCGGGTTTTTGCTCGACCTCACAAGGTGCAAGGCACATTAAGCCAGAAAATGCTGGGTGTTCATATACAAACACTACGCGGTCTAAGCCGAAATTCCATGTTAAGAAAAATATATCTGCAACGCTTTTGTCTACAGTTTCAACATTCAACTCCCGTAAAATGTCCTCAAGTTGCTTCTATGTTAACAGCCTTTTATTGTTAAATGCCCTAGATATGGAGGGTATTTCATCCATTCGATAGCATTACAAGAGCATTAAACAACAAGACAGTGACATGATTTTTCACAACAGTTTGTATGGTGGGGAAATTGCAACAAAACAGCCGGTGACCACTTGCCGAAAGCTAGCACACACAAAACTGTCACGTCAAACGGCATCCGGCTGCCACTACATAAAGCCACACAAAATAAAACTTATAACCTAAAATACACAAGGCATAAAATTGTCAGATGGTTTGATAATACATAAGTCATTAAATGGTTTAGAGCAAGACTGCAAATATTTAGTTTGGCTTTGTAGTGACTCTTGGAATCAGTACTAAAAAGTAAAATTACACAAAGAGTAATTTAGATTGAGAGGACACTGTGATCCATAACTACTTAGAGTTGCTGTATATAGTTTACTAAGAATTGGGAAAACAGCGTGATATATTTTGAATGGTTAGAACTTTTCTTGCAAGACGTGTGATAAAAGTGCTATTTTGTAATATGTTATGACCGATTGTAACTAGGTTGGCCGTATAATCCTTATAATCGGTTCTAAAGATCCTAATAATGGCCAATGCTCTGAAAACTAGCCCATTTGAAGCAAGCTATAGCAAAATAACCTCTTTGTTCGACATATTTTGTCAAATATTTAATTTGGATCACAAATGTATGTCAAATCAGGCTGTTTGCCCAACTCTAGTAAACTATATACAGTATGTCTATACTGTGGTAAAATAACGACAGCGTCAGATTGACATCAAGGCTCCCTAATAGTCATTACTTAGGAAATATTTTGTATGTTCCTATTCTTCTTCAAACATAAATCAATTTTCGAACATAGTCCTCCACTTCCATTTTCATACCTCTCTTTCTCTAGCAGTGTGCCTACATTTGTTTCCTGCTACCTGTGATATGTTGCTCCACGTAGCAGGTGGGCGGCCTGGGCTACGATTGTGCATTTTTGGTTGCCAGTCGAGTAATTTGCTGGACCATCTTTGTCTTCTTTGTCATACCATATGTCCGGCCCCGCTCCATTTTAGTTTTGCTGCTTGTTCAACTACATCTTCCAGTCTTGTTCTTTTCCTAATTTATGTATTTCTTGTCTTGTCCTTTAGTATGATGCCTAACATACTCTTATCTAAGCTTCTCTGTGTTATTTGGATGTTTCTTTTGATATAAACCATTGTTTCAATTCCGTACGTTAGTACTGGAAGAACACATGTGTTCTACACTTAAAGGGTGTATACTTTATGAAAAACAGGGAAAACCTGGAAAAGTCAGGGAATTACATTCTAATTCTGGGATCAGGGAAAAGTCAGGAAATTTGCTTAATTTATAAAAAATGTATTCGATTCGAGAGCTACCGTGTAACCGGATTATCTTGGCTTGCTTCCAGATTATCATGTAAACGTAGTAACTACGTTGAAATTGTGCAAAATCAGGCGCCGCACGGAAAGCTTCTTAGCAAAAGGTGTACGTACGTTAGACGTGCTTGTCTTCGTTTATCTAATAGCTTGCTTGTTTTCCTATTCTCTCGTAAAAATTTACTTTTAGAGTATAGATGAATGTAAAAATCTTCTGGAATTTTGATTGAAAAGTCCTGGAAAACCTGGAAAAGTCAGGGAATTTTCAAATTTTGAGTTAGTATACACCCTGACTTCAGCTTTGAATTTGAAGTTGTATTTTGGCGATTTTAATATACAGGGTGTCCGAAAAGTATGGAATATTCTATATATCTCGGTAAATATTTATTTTATCAAAAAATGTCTGAAATAACAGTTGTCTAGTATTTAGTTCTTCATTACAGGAAGATATTAGGTAGTGGTTTCTTACAAAACAAAGGAGCAGCGAATATCACTACAATTTTTTTAACTGACAAGGTATCCCTATATTGTTCTCATTTGATAGAAATGTTTTTTTAATCTTTTCAATGATATAAAATCTTAATACGTTTACTGAACTAGTTTTTGAGAAAAAAGTTATGGTAGAGTTATGTTAAGTTTATTTTAATAGTCATTAATCTAGACACCCATGATTACTTTTAATTGTCGAAACAATTGATTGCGCCTTAGAACTGTCAAGGTAGTACGTGCACTTGAAGTAAAAAGTTACTTATTTACATTGTTTAATATCCATTTGTGAGTGAAATACGCTTTTGAAGTACAGAAATGGCTCATTTATCCGAAAGGCAAAGTACTGAAATTTTAATGATGCTGGGATATGGAGAAAGGAGGAGGGCGCAGACATAAGTTTGCAATTTCTTTAACAATTTGTACCCCGAATTTCACATTACGCAATCAACTACTGTAAGTAAAATTTGGCACAAATTTCAATATACGGACTCTGTTAAAGATTTACCAAAAAGGGCAGAGCTACAGCTTTAAATAATGAAGAAAGTGAAAATGTGATGTTGGCCGTCGTGGAAAATCCACATGTTTCCGTTAGACGAATTGCGCGAGATTGTAATACAAGCAGATCCACTGTATACAGCTTCCTAAAAAGGAAAAGTGGCACCCATATAAAGCGTGTGTAGTTCAGGAGTTATTTCCAGACAACTTGGATCACAGATTAGAACTTTGTGAGGAAATAACCCACCAACTTGAAGGCAATGCAAATGTTCACAAAAATATTCTGTTTACTGACAAGTCAACGTTTTGCTTAAACGGCACAGTTAATACGCAAGACAGACGATACTGGTCTTCAACAAATCCTAACTGGTATCTAGGACACACTCAGTACCACCAGAAAATTAATGTGTGGGCAGGAATGATGGGAAACCAGATTTTCGGACCTAATTTTTTTAGGGTAATTTAACGGCCGAGGTTTATCTAAATTTTCTACGATTTAAGGTAGATCCTGCATTAGCTGTTTTATACCCAAATGAATCGATCCGGATATACCCCACGACAAAATATGGTTCCAGCAAAACGGGACCCCTCCACATTTTGGGATTAATTTCCGCCAGTACCTTAATGATACCTTTCCAAATCGTTGGATGAGGTCCAGTAGAATGGGCAGCTCTGTCAACAGATTTAAGTCCGCTGGACTTCTTTCTTTGGGGCGACCTTAAAAGTAAGGTTTACGCAAATAGGCTGAGGGACATTGAGAGCTTAAACAATCGCATTCGTACAGAGATTAGGGCCATCACACCTGAAGCTGTTTCAAATGCGATTGATGAATTTCAACGTAGAATTTATCACTGCCAGGCTGTGAACGGTGCTCAATTTGAACATTTATTGCAGTTTCCTTTTCTTGTTGTGTCCATTTCTTTTTGTTTGTTGTCTTCTTCCACCAAAGTTTCCCCCATTTACTATATTTCTTCATTCCATCTTACTTTTGGACAATCTCTCTTCTTGCGTCTTGGCCATTTCTCTGACATCCTGCCTAGATAACCTACGCAGTTCCATTTTTAGTATTTTACAGTAGAAGTCCGTTAGGATAGCCTTTACTGCCGAGCCAGAGAGTTTGTGCGACGAGCTCGAAGAGCGAGTGGAATAATACTGGCGAGAAAAATTTTGACAAATACTTAAAAACTAAAAATCAATTTTTTGGCTAATTATGAAATCACAGTAAAAGGAAATTGTGTGCGTGTATCACAACCAGATCTTTTTATTCATATTGAGTAGCGGGCATCAATACGACAGTCGTCAGCTTCAAAGATATATTTTAATTCAATAGTATGTAAAACCTTTTGTAACCCACAAAGACTACTACTAGTGGGGTATTATATTCACTGCATTTTTCAATTATCAACTAGATACTTTGTAAGTGCTTGTTGGTGCCAAATTTCTTCTGAAACCCAGCTTGCTTCATGGCCTGGTAATTGACCAGTTTACGAGTCAGTCTGTTTGCGGTTAGAGATATGAGAATACAAGAAAAACCATCCAGATATGATTGTGATATATCAATGGGCGGGGAAAAAAGGAGGGAAGGCAACATATTCGATTTCACCCAAAAGAGCAAGAAAACAAGTTGGACACCGGTGCAAGTAAAAGAGAGAGAGCAGACATCAAAGGCATAGAAGAGGTTAAAGAAATGATGACACGAATGATGGAAGAAATTAAAGGAGTTAGAAGGGAACAGCAAGAATATAAAGAGGAAATAATGCAACTTAGGTACGGAAATGGAAAATGGAAAGAAAAAGTGGAAACAGCAAAGAGCATATAATTAGAAGAGGATCAGCCTTATGAGTTTCAACGTATAGGATGTTAAATGGGTTTTTAACCATATTTCTCGAATAAATTTGCAGCCAACAAACGTCCCGTCGAATTTTCTACCTGACACTAGCTGGAACAACCATAAGTCACCCCAGCACGAAGATAAATTGACCATGTTGCCACATTTTAATAGAGTTCTGAGAAGGTATTCGAATACAAGAGAAGTTGATTTATTGATGGTAAGTATAGGTACCTACATAGTATTTACACATGATATGTTTTTTGGACTTTTTCCACTGTCTACTGTGTACACACGTTCAAACAATATAAATATATACAGGATAAAACAGGTAAAAATAGGTAAAATAATTAAAGCTTAAGCGCTATAAAGGCGCAAGGTCGCCAATGCGCGAGCAAAATTCTTTGTTGTAAAAAGCCTGTTTTAACAAGAACGATTTTATTGTTATTTTAAATTTATTAATTGGCACCATTCGGATGTCCGGAGGTAACGAAAAAAAATCATCGGTGCATGGTATAATGGGCCGTTTCAGCTTTTATCGAGGCACAGGTAATCAATGCAGATATTATTTTTATGTCGGGTATCAAACCTATGCTTGAATTTGGGGTGACCGCCGACGTACTCCCTTGCATATATCAAGCATTCGTATATAAACACGCACGGGAAAGTATTTGTTTATCTTGAAAAACACGTCGGCAATCCTCCCGAAATTCAAGCCCGGCGAAAATTCGAATTGCGCTTCGTTGCAGGCCAAAAATCCTGGCACTATCGGCACAGTGTTCCCACGCTAATATAGCGTATTTAATTTGGAATGAAACAGCGAATGATACGTAGTAACGATTACTTTTGAAGAGACAATTGTTACTAGGTTTCTTAAAACAAATAATATGTTTCTTGAAAGTTTTCTTGCTAAGTACTCAACATGTGTTCTCCATTTTAACGTGGGGTCAATATATACACCCCAAAACTTAACTTTTTCTGGGTTTTCAAAAGACTAAAAATAATTTTTCCGGCTTTGCAGTCTATTTGCAGTGAACCATTCTGAGGCCGTCGACTGCGTGTATTCCATCTCATCGCCCTGTGCATTTCCGGAAGTGTTTTACTACAATTTGTGACCATTGTATCGTCCGAAAATAATATAAAATGTGCGGAGGGTACATAACTTGACAATTCATTAATATACAGGGCGGGCCACGAAACTTGTAGCCCCTGAAGGTTTTTTACTGCAACCCAAATAACAAATATCAAAGCACTGCACATGATTATATTTTTTATGCATTAAAAACAGATCATAGTTGGTACATATCAAACAAAATATGGTGTATGACATTTCTAACTGTTATTGTTTTCAAAGTTAGTTGACTTAAATAAAACCATGTTCTTAAATAACGAAAAAAACAGACATGATAATGATATTTGGCTAAACTCGTAGAAATGCCGGTGCTGCTAAGCGTAGATAGATCCAGCTCTATCCAAATCGAGAAGAACCATCTGAAAATGTGTTTAGACGTTTAGAATTTTCATTAAGGGAAAACGGTAGTTTCAGCAAGAATACAAGACCGAGGGTAAGACCTGTTATTAATCAAGAAAATGAAATTGCAGTACTACAAGCGGTTGATGCAAAATCTTCAGGTTAGTCAACGAGGCTTGAATCTAGTTTAGCGACCAACTCCAATCGACATGTACTATACACCATTCGACGCTGAACAAGTTTGGGTTGGGTCGGGTTGGGTCGGGTTGGTTTGAGTTGGGTTGGGTTGGGTTGGTTTGGGTTGGGTGAGGTTAGGTTAGGTTAGGTTAGGTTAGGTAAGGTTACGTTACGTTAGGTTAGGTTATGTTAGGTTAGTTTAGGTAAGGTTATGTTAGGTTAGGTTAGGTTAGGTAAGGTTAGGTTAGGTTAGGTTAGGTAAGGTTACGATAGGTTAGGTTAGGTTAAGTTAAGTAAGGTTAGGATAGGTGGCGCGCAGTGTGACTTGTTATTAGCCTTCGGTGAGGTACATTGCGCGGCGTCCCGCCGAAGGCCCCAGAGTGTTTTCCACGAAGAAAACCTTTTTTTAGGCTTCACAATTAATTTTCAGTCGGATGGTCCCTTATTTTCGTATATATTTTGCTTATAGGTGGGGTGTGTTTTTCAAAAACTTTATAGTGCTGTATCTCAGTAACCATTGGTTTAGGTTAGGTTAGGTTAGGATAGGTAAGGTTAGGTTAGGTTAGGTTAGGTAAGATTAGGTTAGGTTGGGTTAGGTTAGGATAGGTTAGGTTAGGTTAGGTAAGGTTAGGTTAGGATAGGTAAGGTTAGGTTTGGCTTATAGCTGGGGTGTGTTTTTCAAAAACTTTATGTGCTGTATCTCAGTAACCATTGGTTTAGGTTAGGTTAGGTTAGGATAGGTAAGGTTAGGTTAGGTAAGGTTAGGTTAGGTTAAGTAAGGTAAGATTAGGTTAGGTTGGGTTAGGTTAGGATAGGTTAGGTTAGGTTAGGTTAGGATAGGTAAGGTTAGGTTAGGTTAGGTAAGGTAAGGTTAGGTAAGGTAAGATTAGGTTAGGTTGGCTTAGGTTAGGTTAGGTTAGGATAGGTTAGGTTAGGTTAGGTAAGGTTAGGTTAGGTTAGGTTAGGTTATTAGGATAGGTTAGGTTAGGATAGGTAAGATTAGGTTAGGTTGGGTTAGGTTAGGATAGGTTAGGTTAGGTTAGGTAAGGTTAGGTTAGGATAGGTAAGGTTAGGTTTTGCTTATAGCTGGGGTGTGTTTTTCAAAAACTTTATGTGCTGTATCTCAGTAACCATTGGTTTAGGTTAGGTTAGGTTAGGATAGGTAAGGTTAGGTTAGGTAAGGTTAGGTTAGGTTAGGTAAGGTAAGATTAGGTTAGGTTGGGTTAGGTTAGGATAGGTTAGGTTAGGTTAGATTAGGATAGGTAAGGTTAGGTTAGGTTAGGTAAGGTTAGGTAAGGTAAGATTAGGTTAGGTTGGCTTAGGTTAGGTTAGGTTAGGTTAGGTTAGGATAGGTTAGGTTAGATAAGGTTAGGTTAGGTTAGGTTATTAGGATAGGTTAGGTTAGGTAAGGTTAGGTTAGGTAAGGTTAGGTTAGGTTAGGTGGCGCGCAGTGTGACTTGTTATTAGCCTTCAGTGAAGTACGCCGCGCGGCGCCCCGCCGAAGGCCCCAGAGTGTTATTACTATTAGGAATATACGGCCAATTTAGTTAAGATTTAGATTTGCATGTGTGAAACTATCGGTCGTAACATGTTACAAAATATATAAAAACGGCACTTTTATCACACATGCCTTGCAAAAAGTGATCCAAACCAATCAAAATGTATCCCGTTGTTTGCCCAACTCTTAGTAACTTATATACAGGGACTCTACTTGTTATTAGCCTTCGGTGAGGTACGCTGCGCGAAGCGCTGAGGCGCGCCCCTCCAAAGGCCTCAGAGTGTTTTCCACGAAGAAAAAAATTATAAAAAAAAAACTGTATAGTGCTGTATATCAGTAACCATTGGTCTGACCCGAATGTCCCCAGCAGCAATATCGTTCATGTCGATCGGAGTTGGTCGCTAAACTAGATTCTTACCCACCCCTATCATGTTGCTTTAGTTCAAGCTCTAAATCTTAATGAACACCCACGAAGGATACAATTTTGAGAGTTTATCCAAAAATCAAATAAACGTACAACCGGATTTTTTAAATTTCATTCTGTTCAGTGATGAAGCAAAATTTTCGAACAATGGCGAAGTAAACAGGCACAATAGCCATTATTATGAACAAGAAAATCCTCAGTGGATATGAGAAACACATTTTCAGAGAGTGTTCTCTGTTAACGTTTGCTGTGGTATACTGAGTGACCTTATCATAGGACCATACTTCTTCAACAAAAATTTAACAGGTGAACGATATTTACGGTTTTTATGCGAAGAACTTCCCGGACTACTTGAAGATGTTCCACTAAACGACAGACAATATACATATATGGTACCAAAATGACGGAGCTCCCGCTCACTATCATCAACAAGTAAGGAATTATTTGAATGAAGTTTATGGAGCAAATTATTTTGGAAGAGGAGAGCATCCTTGGCCTCCGCAAAGCCCTGATCTTACCACACTAGATTTTTTTACGGGGTACAGTTAAAGAAATGGTATACCAAACACCATTTCATACCGAACAAGAATTAAGATACAGAATTATTCAAGCATGTGCATCAACTTCACCAGACATGTTGGCTCTTGTTAGGAGATCATTTGTCCATAGACTAAGAAAGTGTTTGCAAGGTAACGGAGATAATTTCGAACATTTGTTAAAATAATTCATGTTTAGTTTATTAAGTTTCATGTTTGGTTGTGTTATTTTCTATTTCATGTACGAAATAAAATAAAATAAAACGTTATCAAAGTGGTTTTGTGGAAAATGTGTTAATGAAAATCCCGTAACCTATTTTTGCAATATTATTACAAAAATCAATCTAAATACAGGGTTCGGCAATAGAATCTGACGGATTAGGAGGAGTGCTAGTTTATATAACAAATGAAGTAGGAATCTGACAGTTGCAGAAAAGTATACCTCCATACATGCAGTTTTAGTTACCATGGACAACTGGCCAGTGAATTTCCGCGTGTTTGCCGTAACTACATATATTGAAACCAGAAATGGTGAACGCTATCGAGAAATGTTGCAACAATTTTTTATTCCGGAATTGCGGAGATCAGGTATCAACATTAACGATACTTGGTTTCAACAGGACGGAGAAACTGCCCATACGGTCCGAGAAACATTAAATCTTTTGAGAAACGTTTTCCACAATTATTTAATTTTACGATTTGACGATATCCCTTGGCCTCCCCGATCTCCAGATGTAACGGCGCCAGATTATTTTCTATGGGGAAAACTCAAAGAAAGTGTTTCGATCCAGGCCACACACCATTCAAGAATTAAAAAATCGAATAAGTCAAGAAATCGAAGAAATTAATTGAGATAAAAATTTATTACAGCGTATAATGGATAACTTTCGTAAAAGATTAGAAGAATTGGCTGTACGCCGCGGATCACATTTATTTGATGTAATATTCAAAAAGTAATTGATTGTTAATAAATTGCATTATTTATACGTTATTTATTCATTAGTTTCATTCTAATAACTGTTACCTTAAATTCGCAACAGCCCGTTGAAATCCGTCAGATTCTATTGCCGAACCCTGTACATACAGCAAATATTGTTTAGTTTGATATTTACCAGCCATGATCCGTTTTTAATGCATAAAAGATATAATCATGTGCAGTGCTTTGATATTTGGGTTGCAATAAAAAATCTTCAGCGGCTACAAGTTTCTTGGCCCGCCCTGTATAATAAAAAAATTATGGGGCCTAAAACTGACCCTTGCGGGATTCCATGCCGAACAGAGCGGACGTCGGACGTATTGTTTCTGAATTGAACAAAGTGAACTCTGTCTGTAAGAAAAGAGTTTATCAGGCTTATAGTATTCTCGCTAAACCCGTAAAATTTCAGTTTATCCATCAATAGTTCGTAGCACATGCAATCGAACGCCTTATTCAGGTCACAGAATAAGCATCCTAAGCAATTGCCGCATTCGAAATTCTTTGTGATACGAATTGAAAAATCCGTGATGGCTTTGGAAGTAGTAAAACCTTTTCTAAATCCATATTGTTGCGGATTGAGGATAGAGTTTTTTCAAGTAATTGATCATTTGGTTATAAATAACAAAATAGCCGTATCGAAAATTTTTGCCATTTTGTCCGGTGAGTCTTTCTTGTACACCGGAATTATTTTCGCCACCTTTAATACAATCGGGAAAACCGTGAAGTCGATACACTCATTGATAAGTTTTGTCAAAGGCAATATTATAACATTTTTTACGTTTTTAATTATTTTTTCGTTTATGTCGTAGCAGTCTTTGCTTTCTTTACTTTTTAGTCCGTTGGTAACGTCTCTGATGTCGTTATATGACACATTTTCAATTTTAAATTCAGTGTCATTTGCCGCATTTGAGCTTTTTAACTCATGCAGGAGTTTTTCTGCAACTTCTGCAAAGTAATTAGTAATTATTAAAGGTTTCTTTTTTAGCCTTTATTTTGTTTACAATCTGCTCGGTTGAGCAACAGGTAAATTTGGTAAATTCATACATGTTAGAGGTCTTCATTGGAAGGCTCCTTTAAACGTTACTTATTAGGTACATTAAATAGGTGTATTAGGAATTCGTATACATACTACATACACATAAAAATTTAGTCATATAGATGTTTGTCTAGAAGCGGTCCATTAGGTTAAGGGGTTTGTGTCTTTGTAGTCTACTGGTTATGTTTCTTTTATCCAATAGATTTAGGGCGAGGGTGTTGGTGTGACTTTCGAGGCGTAAAATACATTTTATCTACTAACAACATGATATTGTACATTTTCGTCATAGAAACAAAATATGAAAAGCTACTCATAACTCCCAAGGGACTTGTCAAATTATTTCTCCCTCAAACTCATGGTAACAATGCAACTACAAATAACGTCTTAACAACCATACAATGAGGCAATCCTTGATGTTACTTACATATTATAATTTTAAATGTCATTATGACATTTTGAAATTTCATACTATTTTTACGAATATGCTAGTAGATAAAATATTGTATGCACTACAGGAGATATTCATGTTCTTTACCTTCGGTTGACTTATAGACCTCGGGCCAGGGACCCTCGGTCTGTAACACATGTCAACCTCAGGGAAAAAACATATTCATATCTCCCTTAATGCATAAATATCTATTTCACTCGCGCACTTCACTACTTCTTTCACTGTTTCCATTTTAAGGTCGCAATGTATGACTTCGTTTTTTACTTACCAAGGCGCGTCTACCATTGCCCTTAATGTTTTTGATTGGAACCTTTGTAGTATGTCCAAGTTTGAATAACTTGCAGTTCCCCACACTTTGACTCCATATGTCCATATTGGTTTTGTATACTACTAGGACCTTGTTGTTCAAGGTTAGTTTGGATTTGCGCCCTAGTAACCAGTATAACTTGGAGAACTTAAGGACCAGTTGTTTTGGTTTATTAAAGATAAACGGGACTGCGCGCGCTATTGCGCGATCTATCCTATTCAATTTACCACCATTTTTAGGCCTATTACGTAGGGCCATTGCTTTCTGTTACACACTTGTTACACAATCTTAGAAAACACAACATTTCGCATGACAGGAAGCAGAGGGTTCTTTTGTGGTGGAAGAAATAGGGAAATACCCGTCCTCTAAACAAAGAGGAACGTTCACGTGGTGAGGTGGAAGCCCACTGCTTTCACCTAACCGTTGAAAGGCTCCAAGAGGAGCCATCGCACTACTAACGCCCGTATACATAGTCGTTCGCCAGCGGACCGCCGGCGACTCGCCAGAGTTTCGTTATGAAAAGTATGTTGGCGGCACTGTACGTCTATGTCAAATTCGAGGTTAGCAGGTTAGATTTTGTGTCAGTGTCTGTCAAAACTGACTGAAAACCTAACCTGATCACCTTGAATTTGACATAGACGTACAGTGCCGCCAACATACTATTCATAACGAAACTCCGACGAGTCGCCGGCGATCCGCTGGCGAACGACTATGAATACGGGTGTAATTGTCGACATGATCTAAAAAAAAACATGCCAAAAAAGTCCCATACGATCAGCACGTCATCGTATGTGCCTCAAGATGCCAAATTTGAAAAACCTCTGCTAAACATTTCGCCAGTTTCGCCAATTTTCTAGATCAGTTCGATTCTCGACCTTACATCGATTTTTCGATTCTTAATCTCATGGCTTCTGCCGAGTTATTGGTGTCACCGGTTTCATGCCAACAGAAGGCGAAAAAGGAACAATGGTTTGCATCTCGAGACAACATGGATGACAGCAGATCACACGAAATACACCACACAAATATCACATAAATATACACCACGAACTAATGTGTTGACAGCTACACAGTACAGTGTTTATATTAACGACAGTGTGGTCAATTTTGGTCATGTTTCTGATTGGTTGTTTTAAAATCCGCCATTAAGAGTCGTTTCAACGTCCTATTGAATATTTTTAGCAATGTATGCATATTTAGTTGCAAAAAAGTTACTAATGTCAAAATGAGACATTGACATTTTATAAATTATCTAAAGTAGCAATAATTTTGACTTTAGTAGTATTTTGTTACTAAATGTCACTGATCACACCGTTAAAAAATGCACATGAAAATCTTGTCACAGTGTAACAATTGGAGTGAATGCGGTACAGGCGACTCCTGCAGTTTACACAAGTATTTGTAGTCATATTTCAGTAACAGACGTTTCAGTATCACAGTTTTAAAGCAGTTTTTTGATAAAACGGGAGTTCTTTGTAGATACACATTCGTGCAAGTCTAAAGGAGATCTGTTATCATTTGAAGAGAGAATAATTGCTTAAAATGGGGCCCTCGGGGATCCTCTCCTCTCCAAGGGGGTTCACGGAGTTCCGTCCCCCTCTAATGGGGCCCTCGGAGATCCGCCCCTTTCCAAGGGGGTTTACGGGGCTCTGCCCCTCTCCAAGGGGGCCCTTGGGACTTCGCCCCTCTCCAAGGGTCCATCCGGGCTCTGCCCCTCTCCAAGGGGGCTCACGGGGCTTTGCCCCCCTTCAAGTGGGCTCTCAGAGCTCCGCCCCTCACCAAGGGGACCGTCGGGGATCCGCCCCTTTCCAAAGAGGCCGTCGGGGCTCGGCCCCTCTCCAAGAGGGCCTTTAGAGCTCTGCCCCTCTCAAAGGGGCCATCGGGGCTTTGCCCCTCTCCAAGGGGGCCCTCGGTGCTTCGCCCCTCTGTAAGGGGCCTTCAAAGATCCGCCACTCGGGCTCACGGGGCTCCGTCCCTTTTTAAGGGGGCTCTCGGAAATCCGCCCCCCTCTAAGGGGGCTCACGGGGCTCTGCCCTTCTCCAAGGGGCGCTCGGAACTCCGCCCCTCTTCAAAGGGGCCTTCGGGGCTCCGCCTCGGTCACGAAATTGAGGCGACGGCGAAATGAATGCAAACGCAAATAGGGGACATCGCGTTTGCAATTGTCGTGACGGACACACACGTTTGGATCGTTCTCCTTTATTTATATGATGTTTTTCCAAGTTAACCGTCGTTCGAGATGCATACCAAGGTATCTGAAATTTTCTGGTTGTGGGAGTGGTGTATTGTTTAGTGTAACTGGTGGACATGTTGCTCTTCGGAGTGTAAAAGTTACATGAGTAGACTTTGATGCGCCAGTTTCGTAACCAGTCCTGCACATGGTTGAGAGTAATTTGTAGGTTTCTTGATGCTATGTCAGGGTTTTCGTCAGATGCTAGTATTGCAGTATCATCCGCGAACGTAGCGATTGTTGTATAATTTGTAATAGGAATATCAGCTGTAAACAATATGTAGAGAAAGAGTCCTAATACGCTTCCCTGGGGACTCTAGCCTTTAGAGGGTGCAGGTCTGTGAGTGCGTCTTGAAATTTAACCTGGAAGTGTCTGTCAGATAGGTAGGATTTTATGAGTTGATAATAATAGGCGTGAGGAAGGTTTTTCTTTATCTTGAATAGTAGTCCGGCATGCCAAACCTTGTCGAACGCTTGGTTTATGTCTAAGAACGCAGCAGAGCAATATTTCTTCCGTTCAAAGGCCCGATTGATTTTGCTTACTACCCTGGATTTGTTCGATGGTACCATCTTCTTCTCTAAACCCAAACTGGTGTTCCGGAATAAGGTGTTTTTTCTCAGGAATTTGTTTAATTCTTTTTAGTAATAACTTTTCGAAGACTTTAGCTATTTGTGGTAATAAACTAATGGGACAGTAGGAAGATACGTCTTCTGGTGGTTTCCCTGGTTTTGGGATGAGTATTACCTGAGCCATCTTCCAATGGACTGGAAAATAACTTAATCTTAAAACGACATTAAATATAGCAGTTATTAGTTTTATTCCTTTTTCTGGCAGTTCTTTTAAGATTTTTCCTGTGATTAGATAGTAGCCTGGCGCTTTTTTGGGGTTTATTTGAGATTTAATTGCGAATTGGACTTCCTTTACTTTATTCTTTCTAATTGGTAGGCTTAGGTGATCTGGAGCATCCAGGTAACGTAAGATTTCAGTTTTTTCTTCTGGAGTTAATTAAGAGGGGTGCGGTTCAAACACATTTGTTATGTGTATTTTAAATGTGTCAGCCTTTTCTTGTTCCCTTTTGACCCAGGTTCCTTTGGGTTTCCGAATTGGAGGTATTCCTTGTAGGGATTGCTTCAATTTTCGCGTGACTTTCCATAGTGAATAATCCGATGTTTTAGTTGCGGATAGGGTGGACAGATAATTTTGTATGGTTTGGTTTCTGTAATCTTAGAACAGTGTTTTCAGCCTTCGTGTTGCATTGTTTAGCTTGTTTTTGTCGTTTGGAAAGCTGGTGTTGTGCCAGATTCTCCGAAGTCTTAGTTTTTCGGCTATTACTCTTTTTATTACCACGGGTAGCACATTTTGCGTATCTCTGATTTGTATTGTTGGGGTTGACTACCATGCCGCACTTTGTATGCTGTAATTTAGGTGCTCTACTGCTTCATCAATTTTATCTGCGGTCTTGAGAGGTAGTTTTAGGTTTATATTATCGTTGATTAGTTCTTTAAACGTGTCCCAATCGGTCATTTTGTTATAGAGTCTTATTGGTCTTTGTATGAGGATTAATTATGAACTCAAAGTGACTATGTTCGGGGAATGATCCGATGATAGATCAAGGCATTGTTCAATACTTAAGTAATTTTGTGCTATGTTTTTTGTAATGCAAAAGTCCAGCAAGTCCGGAACTTTTCTTATATCCGTGGGTCAGTATGTAGGCTATCTAGTGGTGAGGTAGTTAAGGTTGCTTGTGGTGAGTGACTTTAGTAGCCCGCGTCCTTTGGTGGTAGTTACTCTAGCACTCTATTCTTGGTGCTTGCATTGAAGTCCCCGCCTGCGATGAATCGTGCTCCCAGTGTGCTAAAGAACTGGATGTAGTGTTCTGCTTTAATATTATGCCTAGGTGGACTATATAGCGCTGTGATTGTGATCGGTCCTAACCAGTCTTCTACAACCACACTTGTAGCCTAGATTTGCTCAGTAATATATTTATCTGCTTGATAATGCTTAATTGACCTTTTTATAATTACTGCCGCTCCCCCATGTGCCGTTCCGTCAGGGGATCTGTGAAATGGGTTTCAGAGATTAGAACTATGTCTAATTCATGATTGATAATAAAGGTTCGCAGTTCTTGGATGTGGTTTGACAAGCCATTGGCTTTCCATTCTGCAATCTTAAGTGTTTGTACCATTAGTGCAGTTTAGCGACGATGGCTGTGAGGAGGTTTAACATTGTTTTGATATTTTCAGCTAGTTCTATCATCATTTTTTCTAAATTCTCGATGTTGACGTGTGTGGTACGTTCTCTTGAGAGGAGAGTTGTGGTCCATTTGCTACAGTTTGGGCCAGTGTTCTCTCGTTATTGATTGGTAGATGCGGCTGGGTAAAACTTGGTTGTGGTATGGGTATTTTGGGGCGTGCTCGTTGAAATTTTCTCTTCTTTAACTCTTGGTAAACCTGATACCCTTTATAGTTTGCTGGGTGTGAGCCATTACATAAAACGCATTTAGGTTCAGTTTCTTTTGTTTTAGTACACGTTTTTGTTGGATGGTTGGCTCCGCATTTCACACACCTGGCTTTGTGTGTCCATATCTTTGGCAAGTTACAAATTGTGGAATTTCCTTTTTTGGTGTGGTGGCTCTATTATTATTTTTGTGTATAAAAGGTTATTGATTTTGTATATATCTTTGTTGTTTTCGCTGGGAGCTAATCAAGGAAAAACATGGAGAGTGGTTCCTTAGTAATTCTATGCTTGGCATTGTAAATGTTTGTAACTTTGTGTCCTTGGCTTTGTATTTCGGCCTTTAGTTCATTTACATCAACCGCGTGATGGAGGTCTTTTATTACTACCCTGAAGCTACGTTCTTCCTTCAGCTGGTAAGTATGGAACTGAACTTTTAGTTCCAGTAGCCTTGTTGTTATAGCTCTGTAGGTATCTGAATTTTTCGCCATGATTTTTACTTGTGTTTTTCCTACGATTTTAAAATTGTATTTTTTATCAGCGATAGCTTTTAGTTCTGCTGTAAGAGAATTAATGTTTAATACATCCGAGATAAAAATTGGTGGAGGTTTTATAGTTCTGGTTGTATCAGACCCAGGGGCGGTGGGTATTGCAGGTGACATTGCATCATCGGAGGCTGTGCGAAGGGTACGGAAAATTGTTGATTACTGCCAGCCATTAGGCTGACACTAAGGTAATTATGTTAGAAATGCACTTTATTAGCGATTCTTTCGTAAATAGAAAATATGTATTTGCAATATGCTATTTGGTTTGCACTTTTCGCGCGGAACAGACGCGACCGCAGGCACGTCCTTGCTTCAAGATATTCAGATGCTAACTATTATTAAAGGTGTTTGCCGATAAGTTAATCGAGTTAGGAGCATAATTTTTTATTGGCCTTACTGAGTTAACTACATTCCACATGGATTTAGGAGAATACCTATGTTTACTTAGGTACTAGTCAGAAACAGCGCGTTTTGAAGATTTTATCTCCGATCTATACAATTGTTTATAAGTTTTATAATTTTGCAGCAATTCCCCCGTCGGAGTCTGATTATAACGAAGCCTTAAATACTGCAGGCGATTTGTTATTTTTTGTAACTTATCGTTAAACCAGTTGCGATTTTGCTTGTATGATAGATTTAGGTTTTTTCAGGAAACGCAGAACGTATTGATGGCTATAAGTAACGATTATTGATAAATGACCAGTCTGTATTTTCTAGGTCATTGTATAAACTGAACCATCCGCTTTGGCTGATAGGCTGATATTTTACTATCGTGTCTGGGACATCTTGACTTTTTACATATTTTGCTACGACACATTGTTATGGTTTTGATTTCTTTTGTTTTACTAAATTTTACTGACATTTTTTTTCACGTGTGCTTTCTTTTATTGTTACACGTAGACCAAAAGAGTTGATTAAATTACAAAAAATTGTTTTATGGCATTAGTTATAATTAAATCTAATATTGAAATCGCCGTTTATGATTATTTTCTTAATTGTTTCAGTAACAGTATACAAGAGTTATTCGAATATTAGCACCAATTTTTCGAAGTCGTCGCTGGGTGCGCAATACATATTGGCAATTTTTAAGATTACGCAATTCCAGAGATCCATGCTAACCATTTAATAGAAAATGCAAATTCTTTTTCGTCATATCTTAGAACGATCTAGGTAGGGATTATGGCCCAGGTAATGTTATATTTTGGTCAAGTCAAACTAAGAGGCTTTTCAATGAGCCGTTCTATGCGAGGGGCGGTTGACCTCAACGGGAATCCAAGGCCGGATTTCAGAAATTTAAGATGTTTATTCAAAACATTTGCAGCTGACGTCAGTTAGTTTACAGAAACCCTTTACAAAGATATAGGAAGCCGTATAAATTCACAAATCGTAGGAATCAGATTTTTCAGTACAAATGATCTATTATAATAATAAACAAAACAAAGTGTGAGCCGATAAAAAGGAATCCACATCGTTTATCGTTTGTTGTCAGTTGGCTTTTAATAGCTGCCTAATAACCTTTTGGTGATAATAAGAAACTGAGTTATTTATTCAATTTTTGCGATTAGAATTACAAAGAAATATACAAGCAACGGAATAAAATAAAACCACGATAAAAAGGAATAATTGCTATATTTCAAAGCAATGATTGCTTGATGCAAACGTATCAGGAATTATGTACTTATTTCTAAAGGCGGCTTATTTTCAATGTAATGGCTAAGAGACAATGGGAAATGTTGTCTACCTGTGTTTTGTAACCCAAGTTATTATCTTTCGAAGGGTGTGTTAACCTTGGCAACATCGCACGTCAGTTTGAAGGAACGGATTCTAGAATCATGGTTCTGCTCTGAGATCGTCAAATTTCCTGAGCTATGTTTAACTGGGATCCCTACCGTCAGAGGGTTAAGACCTGGTAGCCTAGCGAACGGGAGTTTTTAAGCTATACGCTAATACTGCCCAGCACCGAGTCTCTTCTAATTATATGCTCTTTGGTATTAGGTATTATAGTGGCTGTCAACCGAATAAGAAATGCTAAGAAATAATATACTTAGGATGGATTTTAGGTAGGTGGTCTTTTAGAAGCAGTTAAAGCTTCAAGAATATTTAGGTTACAGAAATATCACTGTAAATTTAGAATTTCATTTAACACAATAAAAAAAAAATTAGTGGGAACAATTACTGGCTCGAATATTTGCGAATTTTACCTCGAGCGATAGAAAACTTTCAGATAGAGAAATTCGAGAAAGATATGGAAACAGTTTCTAGGATAAAATGCAATTTTGACATAGAAATTCCTTCAAAAATGTAAGACAAGAAGTATAAAAATCCGACTGTAATTGTTATTCTTCTCACTGAAATAACAGAAATTTATGCAATTTTAAGAAAATTTGGCTTTATGATAACGTGGTGTTTAGTGATAGTCAAGTTTACGTGATGGTTTCGCACATATTTTTAAGTCTTGTTGCGGTATAATCGGAATTTTACGACAAAACCCGCACTTACAGCAAAACGGTTTGCGTTGGGAGGCAGCCGTAGTAAACCCCCGATCGTCCGTAGCTAACTCGCCGGGAAGGTAGGGTTCACATTGCTCGTGAACTTCGAACTTGTCTTAGGACAGTGTTTATTTCCATGACTGACAAGGTTCCTTCGTGGAAATTCAACCCGTAGGTGTTTGGATCTACTTCGTCCACGCTCGAAGCAGTGAGCTCTGGTGTAAAGCTAAATTTCTTTCCAGCTACAAACATTGCTTTAGCTGTTTGCGTTCAATTTTCCTATACACTTTCCTACAATTTCCAATCAATGCATAAACACAACTTTTAAATTTGGTGTGCTTGAAGAATGCGCGTTCTTGTATTGTCTATGCGCATTATATTTTCTTAAAAGAAACAAATTAGATTTATTTCACTCTTAAATGACTGGGCTGTAAAACAATACATTTAAATTGTAAATACAATTGGTAACAGCATTCAATACATAAACGAATGTTTAAATTGGAGCTCCATTACTTTATAATCAACGGAGTCCAAACATTTAAATAGGATAAATAAACAACACAGAGCAAATGATATAATAACGAGGGCTCCTTCGAAATACACAGAGAGAGAGAGAGCTCGACATCAAAGCAGCTAATCTTGGATGTTCAAAGGCCAAACTATTTCCAAACACAAAATAAATTTTACTATGCATGGTGTCAGGAAAGTCAACCGTGTCACTTCTGGAGATGCTAGGGGACGCTATATGTAGTCGAAAAGTCCTAATCCATTTTTGGCTGACAAGCATACTTTTCGTAAAAACGAACGTTGAAAATTAAAAAGAAAAGTTGAGAACTGCTGTACTTTGCCTTAAATTGGAGGCTTGACGCAGTGTCTTGAGTTAAGCTGGGAAAACAATTGTCACATATGCCGTCTACATACATAATTTATTAGCTTTTAGAACACTTTTAAAACGGAGTTTGATAATTTTAAATCCAATAATAAAGACAAAATATTGACGTACTCACAGACCCAACATCACCAGAGCACCATACACAAAAAACATATCAGCATACTCCTGCACTGTGTATATTTTTACTACAAAAGTCAAACATGCAATTATTTATTATATTGACATTAATTGACCAAAAAAACACATCAAGAGACAAAAACGCAGTAGGTACCATACAGCGGTTTACAAAATTTGTGGTGCCAATTTTAACAGTGAGTTCTGAAGAAATTATGCTTCTAAGCCAAAAATGGATTAGGACCTGTCGACTCCATATAGCGTCCCCTAGCATCTCCAGAAGTGACACGGTTGACTTTCCTGACACCCTGTATATACCAGTAATATAATTCGTAGTTTACTCATATAATATTATACTGATATTGCGAATTCAAACTGAATCATATCCCAGCGCTAAAGCGCTACAAAATCCAAATAAACAAACAATGACGTTAAATCAAGGCAATAACTGCTTGATCGAGTGCCCCTAATTTATGAACGTTGCCGAGGAAAACTCGGAACTCGGTGAAGCACTGTAAAATCTAGTACAGTTACCTTATGTCGAGAAAGTTAATCTTAATGGGAGTGTCAAAGACAGTGTGATTTCTCTCAACTCAGCCTCAGGAGCCCAAATTTCAACTATTAGGTGGTTTCAAAACGAATAGATGCAGAACAAGAGCAGTGAAGCCTTTCTCTCGCAGGCGAATTTTTGGAATAACGTTAGCTGCACCGAGTGACTTTGAACTCTCGGGGTTAAATTAGACAAATTTTGCTAATATATCTGCTCTTGTTTATGTGGTGTTCGAAGTTCTGTGAATAACATCGCTGGATAGTTTTGGTGAAAGAGACAAAACCGTCGCATTAAAAATTCTATTATTTCCCGATTTTTCGAAAATGGTTTTCTACTCTCCTAATCACAAAAGTCATTAGTTGCATGGGAAACAATATGCAGTTCCGATGGTAATCACAGCTTATAGTTGATATAACATGTAATTACTCTCTGATTGAGATTTTGCATGAAGATTAAGTTTTTTTCCAGCACTATATAAAGGGATTAGCATCTGTAGAGAAAAAAACAGTCATCATGATGTTATTTCAAGCCTTGATATGTGTGTTTGGTGTGGCATCATTCCGTAACGTATTTTATTAATAATTAATTCGATCGTTAGCGAGGTGTTTTCTAAATATTTTTTGAGTAGCAATTTCAAAAGAAATTTCAAATCGAAACTAGTTTCTTTACCAAAGCAACTCTTTATAATTAATTGTTGAGAAAGATATTATTTAATGTTGTTACACGTTTATACATATTTTTGTTGGTTTTAATGATGGGATACTAATCAGGGCACCGTAAGACATGTTTTTAAAGTATTTTTATTTTTTTGGCTATTATTCAAGCTTCTAGTGGTTCTGAATGAACTTCACACTTCACGGTTGAGATCTTTTAAAATAAAAACAAGAGCTGGGTAAATCTTATAACGACCAATTTCGCTTTGGCTCTATTTGAAGGAGTTCCAACTTGACAATGTCAAAACTATGATTATATTTACGGGAGTGGTTCACCAGTTATTGTTTTTATGAAAAAATACTTGCTACTTTTTAGATTAATGTAGCCAAATTAGTTTCAGCAAAGCGACTATAAACTTAAGCTGGATCGGGCGGAAGTTGTGTGGTACAGCAAAAGCTACTTTCAAGATCCGAAAATTACTTTCTACCATCACACACGATATCAAAGGAAGATTAACATAAGTGGCTTTATACTTCAAGATCTCGTGCATCATATCAGAGTAAGACATAATTTTTACAAATTACTCACACTGACGACATGGAAACGCCATTCTGATCTAAATTTTGGTATGAGGTAATAATTTCGCATCGATCAATTTTGACACAAATGGGACCTAACGGCGTTTGCAGAAAGAACTGAATAGAAATTCGTTTATAATACCAACATACCTAATGACATTATATTGTTGTAATATTTTGCTTTTCAAGAACACTTACCAGAGTTACAAGTTTGTCAGTAACGAGTACCGACTGTTTCCCGTGTTTTACGACGAAGATGCTTGCAAGATGATGAATCTGGACATATTTAAAAATAGTGTATTGAATTTTGATACCAACCTTACACAATGTCCAATTAAAAAGGCAAGTACTAAGTCATATTCTTTGGAAGAATGCACGATATTTTAAACCATTTCAAAACGTTGACCTGGCGTAGGATCAAAATGAAAGCAATATCATACAATTCCAATAACTAAGAAACCTTTAAACTTATAATAATAGTTAAGGAATGTCTTGAATTCATGCATTACTAGGTATATTTAAAAATTCGCTGAAACTCTCAATACTCGTTTGCTAATTTACTGCGTCTGGAATTCTCACTTAATTAAAGCTTCCCAATCCTGTGTTTCTTCTGATTCCGACCGATTTATTTTGTCAGTATTGCCTTCTAACTTAAGGATCTTAGCTTTGTTGTGAGATCCTACTTGCTCTTCTCGAGTGATTATTTCACTATCCCATTTCAACTGTGTATCGTTTGAGCTCTTATCCTAGCTATAATTCTGTTTTAAATACGGCCGGATTTAAATTGCCAATGTCAATTAAACGGATTCAAAGATTTGAAGAATTAAACAAAATTTCAGTAAATGTATATATTTTAAAATTGAAAAAAGGGTCATATATCACAATGCCTACTTATTTAACAAAAGCAAAATTAGATGTGCATGTAAATTTATTAATGATTGAGGAAAATTATGAAGATGAATATGATTATGAATCTTGCCGATGTAACCGCAACCGCGTTGCAGATTATTGTAATAATTTTGCCGGCGATGGTAGTAGTGATGATGATGATGGTGATGTTTACGCCGAAACTGGTTTACTTAACTATAAAGAAGTAATCGAAACAAAAAAGAAACATTTTTGTTGGATTAAAAATTTTTCACGTTTAGTAAGTTCGCAAATTAGTAAACATAACGGTCGATTACATATTTGCGACAGATGTCTTCAGTATTTTCATAGCAAAATTATCTTAGTTGAACATGCTCGAGATTGTATACTTTGAAATACATTCAAAGTTACTCTTCCTAACGAAAGAAATAAATTTCTCAAGTTTAAAAACTAGAAATAGTATTGATGAAAGTCTCTTAAAGCCAATTGATGCCTATTCGTCTAAATTGCAAAGTAATCCAAAATGTAAAACTTTAAAGTATCAGAGGCATAAACCTTTCAGTATCGGATATTACTTCCACAGCCATTTCGACAGCAGCCTGTAATATTTTAAGCAGTACAGAGGAGCAAAATGTTCGGAATGGTTTGTAGACGAACTTATTTCAGTTGCAGAAAATTTTGCAGATTATGTTTTTTAAAGAAGTTCCCATGGATCTTACGACAGTAACCTCGAAATCTTTGCATTTAAAATTTCACATTTGTGAAGAAGCTTTTGAAATTAACGAGAAAATTTGCCGCGATTACTGCCACATCACCGGCAATTTTAGAGGTTACAGCCATAGTAAGTACAACCTGAATTATCGCCTATTTCCGGTAATTCCTATAGTTTTTCACAACTTCAGCAATTACGATTGCCATTCTGTTTTCAACAAGATTGCCAGCCGCGTAGAAGGTAGAATTGAACTCATTCCTATAAATAATCAAAGGTATATATCTGTCACAAAAACTTGGGGCAAATCAAGGCTAAAATTGAGATTTATAGATTCTTTTGGATTTATGGATTCGTCTCTGGACGAATTATCGTTTTATTTGCAGAAAAAAGATTTTGAAATTTTGAAAGAGATGAATCAATTTTAAGCTGCGAAAAATTACAGCTATTAATGAGAAAAGAAGTATTTCCCTAAAAATATGTTGATAGTTTGTTAGCTATATTTATCTATAAATTCCTTTACCTACCTTTAGGTCATCGCTATATCTCTTAGTTAACAATCGATCACTATAAAAGTATATTTGAGGCCCGTCTCTAGCATCAGTGAAGACGTCGCGGATTCTAGTTTATGATGTTATAAATGGCGCCAACAAGTTAAACTCAAATATACTGATATAAGCCAAGAAACTTGTAACTTCACTTTCTATCAACTAATAACAATACGATTATTGAACTCCCTATCAAAATGAAAGAAAGCAATAATTGTAGCTGGTTTTATTACTACTCGAACATTACTACCATCGATCAGACAATTAGCATCTTTAATATTACTACCTCACGCAGGGTACCCTAAATCGCTTAACTTAAACCGTTCGTAAGTTTAATGGTTACACAGTTTTTATATGCAAAAATATCATCAGATTCTAGCTACAACACTTATCTTTGTGCCGATATACTCGCAGACATTTAATACGTCCCGTTACTCCTATCACATGTCAGCTTGACAGGTTCCAACCTCGACCCCCAATACTGCGGTAGATTAGCTTTCCACGATTTTCCGCCTAATAGTTGTTGCTATAAATCGAATTTCCAGGTAACAAAAGGCAAATTCCACATTAAACTACATACCCTGTTCATAGGCAATAAACTTCGCAATCGTTGTATTCGTGTTTCCCAGATCGCTTCACAGCTTGAATATAAATATTTATTGGAAAAATGACATCTGCTTAATGAACTCCCTTACAGGAACGGCTGGCTAGTAACCCAATTCTTTACTATCACCAAACCATATTAAATGGCGAGATTGTCATTTACACCCCACGAAAACTCTTGCCTTTTTTAAAAGCTGATATACAATTTTTTCTCAAACAAACAAACGTTGTTATTATCTCTTCCCTAGCAACGAACAAAGCCAATCTGATATTAATTTTATTGCGTCACTCTCACTAGATTCCTCATTCAACACTAGTATTAATATCAAATGCTTTTGACACGTAACAAACTCCCCCCTTACCAGAAAGGAAAAATTTCAACGAAATTTTTAACTAAATAAAAACTTTATCCTAAAAGGATACATACATATACTCTAGAGAGTCAGTAAACCGTCTGGCATAAGACGTCTCTAACAATTAACCTAAAAAAAAACCCCAATACCCACACCACAAACAAGCAACTACACTGTAGAGACGGTGATGACCCCAGGAGGAACCCAGGACCAGATCAACCCCACGACAATGATCAAGATTGTTCGTCGCTGCTGGATGTAAATGCTGCGCCGGTGAACAACCCTGTAACAACCTGTCGTGAAGAAGCTCCACCCCCATGAACCCCACAAAATCACTCCAAATCCCCACAGCGTACCCCCCCTGACAACTTCCAATAAACCCCCGAGGCGGAAGCACACCTCCACACAGTTTCAGGTACTGTCAGACCGAAAATAGTTAAGCCAAAACGAAGAATAACCAGGGTTTTCCTTTTGACACGCCTGGGGAGGAAGTAGCCCCAGTGACAGAGGGTTAAAGAAACCAGAAAAGTGAGAGGCAGAAGCCAACATCCACACAACTCTCATACGCTCCGACGGAGGGATCCTTCAGCGCCCCGAACGGCCTGAAGAAAATCCCCACCAATCTTCATCTTACATCCAACAATCACTCATCACCAGAGATTTCATCCGCACCAGATTAAAGAGAAATAAAAGAAAACAAATTGTCATTCATCTAAGTAAACAGTTCATTCAAAACAAAATCGACATTCACTACATTACAAGAGAGAAATATAGACAAAACTTTAGGAAGAAAAGAAGGCGAAGAATGAAGGACTGGTCATCTTAAAAATTTTGTATTGTAGGGAAACACCCTATATCCCCAAACCCCAAGGGATACCTAAAAGAAACGAAAAAGTTGTACTTCTTTAACGATTAATCTCGTTACCCTTATGTCTCCTTAGGAAAAGCAGGATAACGTAACGCTCTTCCAATACAATCAAAAAGAAAACCATCCATTAACATTTCCCAACAGGGAACTCCGTATACGTTATACCCAAAAGAGAGAAAAGAACAAGATATTAAAGTTTCCCAAATAGTGTCCTTCCCGACTGTGCCCTTCCAACCACCCTAAACCTTAAAATGGGAAAAGAACAAGATATTTAAAAGTTCCCCAAAGAGTGACCTACCCTACTGTGCCCTTCCAACCACCCTATACTTTACACGAAATTCAATAACAGCTGAAATAACCAATCACAGCAGCAGATCATACCAAAGACTTCATTCGGCAACAACGGCTCAAAAGGAAACTAAAGGACATTAACTCGGGGACAGAGGCAGGTCCCATAAATCCGGAACAAGCCGATACTCTAAATGAGTAAACGAAACCGTTCTCCAACTCCAAGCATGACCAAAAGCGAAACCAAAACAAGGATTCGAGACTCACTTGTGGATCTAAATCCGCGTAAGCGAAATGGATACCGAGAAAAAAAAACTCACACAATACACATAGCTGAAGGTAACCATACAACAACAGCTACGCCACCAAAATCCCAAAAAGGTATCCAACAAAACCCAACAAGCTAACTCAAACCTACGCTAAAGCGAAAGATGAACTTCACTCGACACGAATGCAAGTCAAACCACACAATGAACCCAACAGCTATCTGCAAGCTACTCCAGTGTTATTATAGGAAGAACTAGACGAAATAGCTCCCTACAGTGACCTTCCCTGCAATTCCCAACCAACCACCCTATAATTTACAGGAGGGAAAGCAAGATAAAAATGCTCCCTAAAGTGACCTTCCCTACAGTGCCCATCCAACCACCCTATACTTTACAAGAGGGAAAGCAAGATAAAAATGCTCCCTAAAGTGACCTTCCCTACAGTGCCCAACCAACCACCCTATATGAAATATAAACCCAATCAAAAGAAAGGAGAGAATATTCCACAACCGCAAGTTCACACAAAACCACAATCATACTAACGATCCAGCTGAAGGCTGACCGACACCAAAAGAACCACACACCAATGCATTGCTAGAGCTCGACACCACAAAACGACCACACAAAAAAAAAACCCGAAGAAACAAATTCTATCACCACACACAGAAACCACCAGAAGATCGAAAGCGAACGAAGTAACAGAAAAAGAACCAACTACATTAGTCGATGGAAGGGACAATGTATTGAGAAAAGAATTAAGTTCCAATTTACCAAGACAGCCAGCAACCCAATGACAAATAACCAGTCACAAAGACTCCGGGAACTCGTCCCATAACAGTACCCAAAACCCAAAAATCCGCATACCAACGGAGCTTCATCAGGTCCAATTAACAATTTACCAATCTCTGAAGCTAAGGGATAATGGTACACACAATTCAAAGGTATGCTGCCGCCATTACATCACCAAACCGTTTTCTCAAACATGTCTAACATCGTTACACAACAAAGAATGAGAATCACCCCCAGGAAAAATAGATACCACTCAATTCGGGGACACAAAAACAGCCACCGAAGGAACCACCACAAACCTAATCTCGATAACTAAAGAGCTAATCGACGATTCAGAAATCATAATCAACAACCTATCTTACCCAACGGGCGTACTCGAACCTCATCAGAAACAAAGGAAAATAAAATTGAAGATCCAACAAATAATAACTACCATAATCAAAACTAGGAAGATGGTTTGAGAGACGTGATATCTGCATAAGCAAAATCTCCCAAAAACACCAACACCAAGCCACGTTATCTTACCAACAAACTAGAAGAAGATGAAAGAGCCAATCGAAGAACTGTATGCCAACCCAAACTAGAAAGATGTACTGAGAGACCTAAAAATCATCAAGGATTAAAAGAAAGCCGCAGAGCGAATCCCTCAGACACACCAACATCAAACCCACATCACAATCAACACCCCAAAAAGAAAAGGAAAAGAAGCAATCCACTAAACCACGCCAACCTAACTAGAAGCAGGCTTATAAATCCCGCAAAAGCAAACTGCTCCAAACACATCACCATCACACTCATAACAGAGTTATCACCAAACTAAGAAGAAGACACAAAGAAAATCTCAAACACACCAAACCTTTCACACATACATTCAATTAAAAAAAAATCAAGCACATCAAACCACCAGGACTCTAACATTCAATGAAGAAAAACTCAAGCACATTTGGCCAGCATATCCTCGAGGTTCCGTCAATGAAAATCGCAATCATTCAATGAAAAACTCTAAAAGATAATTCATCATGATACCTGAATAGCGTGATGTCTTCACCATTCATACAAATGAAAATAAAACCAGCCTTTATAAACATACACACAGAGCTCCTAAATCTAACATGCAACACACCCACTCAATCAAATAAAAATAAAACCAGCAAGGATTAAATGTCCAATTATAAAATATCCAAATAAGATACTACTATACTTGTTAAAACCACAAATAAACAATCCACATTAATCCAAAACAATCCCGTATTAAACACAAACCCTAAAGTTTAATTTCAATCTGATTAGCCAAAACAAACTACTCAAAATTTTGCCAAGTATACCGTTTTATGTATTATTCTCAAAGTAATTCTTTGGTTTGTCACGTTCTGACGATATTTTTCCACTTACATAAACGAGTACAGAAAGTTATGTATAACTATTGTCAGTATTGCTCCTTTCTATTATAGTACGACCTAAAGGTATATGTTCCAATCTTGTTAAAGCCCCCGTTAGCTCTTCAAAAATCTTATTAAAGCCCCCGTTGGGTGCCAAACTTGTTAGCTATATTTATCTATAAATTCCTTTACCTACCTTTAGGTCATCGCTATATCTCTTAGTTAACAATCGATCACTATAAAAGTATATTTGAGGCCCGTCTCTAGCATCAGTGAAGACGTCGCGGATTCTAGTTTATGATGTTATAAATGGCGCCAACAAGTTAAACTCAAATATACTGATATAAGCCAAGAAACTTGTAACTTCACTTTCTATCAACTAATAACAATACGATTATTGAACTCCCTATCAAAATGAAAGAAAGCAATAATTGTAGCTGGTTTTATTACTACTCGAACATTACTACCATCGATCAGACAATTAGCATCTTTAATATTACTACCTCACGCAGGGTACCCTAAATCGCTTAACTTAAACCGTTCGTAAGTTTAATGGTTACACAGTTTTTATATGCAAAAATATCATCAGATTCTAGCTACAACACTTATCTTTGTGCCGATATACTCGCAGACATTTAATACGTCCCGTTACTCCTATCACATGTCAGCTTGACAGGTTCCAACCTCGACCCCCAATACTGCGGTAGATTAGCTTTCCACGATTTTCCGCCTAATAGTTGTTGCTATAAATCGAATTTCCAGGTAACAAAAGGCAAATTCCACATTAAACTACATACCCTGTTCACAGGCAATAAACTTCGCAATCGTTGTATTCGTGTTTTCCAGATCGCTTCACAGCTTGAATATAAATATTCATTGGAAAAATGACATCTGCTTAATGAACTCCCTTACAGGAACGGCTGGCTAGTAACCCAATTCTTTACTATCACCAAACCATATTAAATGGCGAGATTGTCATTTACACCCCACGAAAACTCTTGCCTTTTTAAAAGCTGATATACAATTTTTTCTCACAAACAAACGTTGTTATTATCTCTTCCCTAGCAACGAACAAAGCCAATCTGATATTAATTTTATCGCGTCACTCTCACTAGATTCTTCATTCAACACTAGTATTAATATCAAATGCTTTTGACACGTAACAAGTTATAAGAAATTGTCGGAAACATTATTGCCGGATATAAATAAATTTTTCAGTTCTCTTACACTAAAAAACATTTCTCAGCGAGACTATGACAATGCATTTAATGTGTGGAACAAATTTGATATAAAAATTTTAGGCGATTATAGCGACCTTTATTTGAAAACTGACATTTTACTTCTAGCAGATGTTTCAAAATTTTAGAAAAACGTGTAAGAATATTTTCGGCCTAGATGTCATGAATTATTACACTATTTCTGGGTTCGCGTGGGACGCTGCCCTTAAGGAAACTCGCGTTACTCTTGAGTTATTGACAGATGTGGATATGCTATTATTTATAGCGCGAAGAATACGAGGCGGAATAAGCCAAGCTGTTAAACAATATAGCCAAGCTAATAATAAATACATGTAAAACTATAATGCAGCTTTGCCTTCCAAATACTAATTTGGTTTAGATATTAACAACTTGTACTGTCTCGCAATGTGCGAAGCATTGCCTTATGCCAACTTTGAATGGTTAACTCCTGAGGATATTGAAAAGTTTGATGTTATTTCTGTAGCAGATGATAGCAGTTCAGGATGAGCAAATTTAAACACAGTCTTCTGTATACAGATACGGATTCTTTTTTGTATGAAATTCATACAGTAGATTCTTATCAAAATATGAAAGAAGACATACACAGGTATGACACTAGCGATTATAAACCTGATAACATTTATGGAATGCCTTGGCAAATAAAAAGAAGGTAGGGCTTATGAAAGATGAGATGAAGGGGGAAATAATAATAGATTTTGTAGGGCTTAAATAAAAAGTGTATAGCTTAAAGGTAAATAATAAGAGTCAAATTAAATAGGTGAAAAGTATTGTTAGGCATTCGATTAGGGAAAAGTTGTCATTTACTAACTACTATGACGTATTGACTCGAGGAATTGCAATTTCTTGCTATCAAAATCGAATCAGATCTTATAAACACAAAGTATATATGACAAAGCAAAATAAAATTGCACTTAGCTCAAACGATGACAAAAGATACATTACAGCTGACGGTATTATCACATTGCCTTGGGCTCATTACAAAATTGTCGAAAAATTGTGAACTAACCAAACAGCTGCTGCAGCTTCTGCTTTTTAATAACTTGCTGCTGATGTTTGTTACGACTGCTGTTGCACTTTAATTAACATTATTAGCTTTAGTTTGTTGCATTATATTTGACAATAAATGCTCAATGGCGGATCATATGATAATAAATGCATATTAATCTACTTCTAGTGAAATAAATTAATTTTATTTGTATATGTGCTTATATTCTAGCTTTATAGTTACACTTCAATAATTAATTGTATTCAGCTATTGTGTACCTTGTCTCGTAGCCCTTCAGAATCCGTGATATAAAACAAATCGGGACTTCTACTCTTTCTTGCACCTGTATTAGCTCGGCTGCGACTGCCATGTCCGTTGTGTCCGTCCTTAAGATGAAGCTTTCTTTAAAGTTTGGATATTTAAGTAGCAGTCCTTCATGGAATTTCTGTTTGATATTATTAAACGCTTTCTCTCTCTCTTCATTTCAAATCCACTTGGTATCTTTTCTTAACAACTCAATCTTAGGCAACGTTAACTCAGAATAATTTGCAATAAACTTTTTATAGTAGTTTAGTAGGCCAAGTAATCCTCTCAACGTCTTCAAATTCTTGGGGCGAGGCAAGTTCTTTATCTCCTCTATTCTTGTTTCACTAATTGTGACCCCATTATTACTTATTTCGTAGCCCAAGTAACCTACATTTGTTTTCATAAATTGACACTTGGTCAAATTCAATTTTAACCCGTCTTTGTTTAATGTGCTAATTACTAATTCTAAATGTTCTAAATGTTGTTCCACATCTCGTAAAAATATCAAAATATCGTCTATGTAGTGCACGCAGAACTCGTATTGATTTAGCATTTGTTGCATGGTTCTTACCAATGCTGTACATGACGTTGTCAAACCAAACGGGACCACCTTGAAATAAAAAAATTCCCCCTCTATGCAGAATCCTGTGTATTTCCTTGAGTTCTCGTGTAGGGGAATCAGCCAAAATAAGTTTTTCAGATCCAATTTAGTTAACACTTTCTTATCCCATATTTGACTCAATAAAGCATCAATTATCTGCGGACTTTCATACTGGGGTTTAGTAATTTGATTTATTCTACGTGCGTCTAGACATAACCTAAGACTACCATCGCTTTTCTTCACCACCACCATCGGATTGACAAAGTTCGTTTTTGAACGTTCTATGACATCATCGTCTAACATCTTCTGTAACTCATGTTTTACTTTCTCGCGCTGTGCAAACGGTATTGGATAAGATCTTGATTTGAAGCCCAACGATTCGTCCACAATAAGTTTATGGCAATATTTCGTAGCTTGTCCTGTTTTCTGATTTATTATCTCCTTATTGTTCTCTATTATCTCCATAATTCTGCCTTTATATTGTAAGTAATCATTCCCTATCTGTTCATCATCCAGTATTCCCTCTATAATCGCACAAGTATTTAAAATTATTTCGTCTCCTGCACTTTTGGCTAGGCAACAAATCATATCGTCTCCTGTTTTTATTTTAGCTATTCAACAATTTTTACGCTATTGATCCTCAATAGACCAAGGCCTCCTTATTTCATTTAATTGAATGCACTTTTGCATTTCGTCAATTTTAATTCCAACTTGCTGAATAATATCGACACCAATCACAAATTGTACATCTAAGGCAGACACTATGTAAAATCGTACATCATATTATTTTCCATTTATGCTGATCTTGATTGCCAATACTTTACTTGTAGTTGAGATCTTCTTCCTTGTTGCAGAGAATAAATCAATTTTATTAACTCTAATTATGTTACTTAGTAAGAAATTTATATGATTATTTAGGACTTCTTCCTGTACTAAAAAAACCATTGCTCCACTGTCAATTAGCGCGTAATATTCCTGATCTAAAAATGGCAGTTTGATAAAAGGTAAACATGAGCTCGTTATTTTATCTTCACTCCCTTCTAATAAGAATTCCCCCGTCTTTTCGTAGGCGATGGCAAAGTTGGCGATGTGTTTAAAACTACCATTTACATGTTTAAAAAAAAATAGGTTTTTTTATCCCTCGAGGGCTCCTCTTGCACCTCAGCTATTTCAATGCGATTTTAGTCTTCCGGGTTATTTACATTTCTACTTCTTTCCACAAACAGCGTGTTAATATACGGGCGGCCTGGATTTTGGTTTCGGTCCGTTTCTTGGCACTTCTTTTTATTTTTTTCATCAATTAATTCTTCGTAGCTTTTTCGATTGTCCCCCCTGTTATAATTTTGGCGGTTCTGATTCAACTAATTATTATCGAATCGGCGTTGATTAAATCCTCTATTGTTATTGTAACTATTATTGTTCCCGTAGTTTCTTCCCTCTTGTCGGTTAAAATTGTTATAATTGTAATTATTTGTTTTCCAAAGTTTCGTTCAATATCCTTTTACTATAATTTTGATACTCGGTCGTTCTATTTTTCCCCTCGTTCGTTGTAAACTGCCTTAAAAAATAAATCTATGTCGGGGATATCATACTTCAAATTTATTACAACGCCTCTTCTTATACGACCTTTGAACGCACTTTCAATGTCTTGCCATTTTACTTTTTTTCGACTCCGCTAACTCTGCCACCAACTGATGCAACATTTTCCTTTAATCGTTTTTGGTCTGCTCTCAGTTTTGCTAGTTCCGTCTCGTAATGCCTTTTTCTTCCAATCGAGTCGCCCTCTTATTTAGATTTTCTTAGCAATTTTACACACTCACACAGCTCTTGCTCTCTATTATTCCACAATTATAGCTACAATTTTGTAACACGAACAATGCTTAATAGTAGAGTGGAATGCTCCGGCATCAGGTAAACACGCATATTAGAGAAGTTAATATCCTACAGGTGCGCTCTGTTTTTATCCGGATGAATGCCTTCCGGAGCGCCCCAGCTGCAAGTTTATGTTTATTTTAAAAAAGGAGTGCCGCAGCGGATATTTATTTTTAGAAGAAAGGGGCCGAATGTTTAGTCTAGGATGCAGGTGTGCAATCTATTTTTGTCAATTTAACAGCTGTTACACCTCCACATGCATGTATGCAACGAGATTTACGACATATTTTAAAAAAGGGGTGCCGCAGCGGATATTTATTTTTGGAAGAAAGGGGCCGAATGTTTAGTCTAGGATGCAGGTGTGCAATCTATTTTTGGCAATTTAAATGTCTGGAAAACATGACAAGGCGCAACACGATTTAAAATAATTCAAAATTCATATAAGACCGAGATAAAACGGTCAGCTAAAATAGACGCTGCAAATTAGGACAATCGCAAACTTCAGCAAGTAGGCTTGCAAAATTGCAACACGACCCCTATGCCATCGTAAATCAAATCAATCGCAAAAATCAATCGATTCAACTGACCATCATCGACAAATCGCTGCCAGGTGAAAGGACACCGGCCGGCAGTGGGCAGCGGGTCAGTCCGGTCCAAGGGCAGGGAGAGGGGATATGCATTGTTTGGCACAAACCTCTCAGGCATTGTGTGTCACAGAACTCTCATAACTTAACTATTCCTTATACAGGGAATCCCAAAATGTACGACGATTTTCAAAATTAAATTACTTTTGAACATATTAACCAATTCCAACTTTTCAAATGGGATCCTATCAAGGAAGCATCGGAGTTTTGTTGACAGTTGTCAAAATAATTATCATGAACAATTATTATACCACCCACCAACACATCTTTTGCGTAATTCCATTGTTGCGATTATGGGTTCCAGCAGGATGGTGCGCTATGTCACACAGCGGAAATTAGTGTCGAGTGATATGTTTCCTGGTCGATTAATATCTCGTAACGGCGACATAACATGGCCAGCTCGTTCGCCGGATCTTACTGCACCGGATTATTTTTTGTGGAGAATGCTGAAGTGTCGGGTCTATAAAAATAAACCCCGCAATCTCGATCAACTAACACAAAATCTTAAAGACGAAGTTAGAACGATTCCAGTTGACATGTTAGGTAGAGTAATGAGAGATTTCGTACGGCGCCTAAAAGAGTGAGTTGAGAAGAAAGGTAGCCACTTGACTACTTCAATTTTTAAGTAAAAAAACTAGTGATGGGCATAACCGGACAATTTTCATAACCGAATTATTTGCATTCGAATGATATTAATAACCGAATGATTATTTCAATAATCATTCGAATAAATTTTGGCTCTCGATTCGTTTAGAGTAAGTCAGCCGGTTTGCCGGTTGGCGGTTCACCGTCATCTGCATCGACATCGTAACTTGCAGATAGCAGAGGAACCAAACATAATATGTACGGTCGGCTCCTTAGAAATCGGGACAAGTAATATGTTCTTCTAGTCTTTGGAGTATTCTTGCTCCAGTTACTTCATTAATGTGAGATGGCATTTCATAATTGACAAACAATAAACAATCTGACGTAACAATTAAAACCATAATAACTGTAAAAACCCAGTTTATACACTTAAAAAATACATGCAAAATATATCATAATAGTGTGTAGTGCCCGATTTCTAAGGCGCCGACCGTACATTATGTGTTATGTATTGGAAATTAAGAGGTATTTATTAAGAAGTGTAGAAAGAAAGAAAGAAATATGCGGGACTACTTGCTAATCGCAATAAAAACAGTGGTAAAACGTTTATCTTTATCGATCGGCCTTTTGTTTTGAACCTTTGGAGATGTAAGCAAATAAAAATTGTTTTATAGCTTGATGCGTTTGCAGTTTTTAGGAGTTCAGGTTTCAGGTCATCAGAATTTGATAATTTGATATTTTGTATGATAGGAGGTAAGTACGCGATAACCAAATGGTGTTTTCAGTACAACCTGCTTTGTTTATGAGTTATGACGTATTTATATTTACAGAATTTTGAGCACTGCGTAGGTCGCTGAGATATGGCACGTAGTACCTTTGAATAGAGGTTTTATATTCAAAGCGTAGTACGTATCAGCATGAGGTTATTTTTCATTCGAATACTTGGAACGAAAACCGAGTTACATAGGTTATTTCAATAACCGGATAACGGGTTATTTTTCATTCGAATAAGCCCATTACTAAAAAAAAACTCCCATGTTTCAGCTTTTCGATATAAGTTTTATTTTTGTAATATATGAAACTAATAAAAAGTTATTTAATTTTGAAAACCATCAGTACCTTTCTAGGGATTCCCTGTATATGATAGCCATATCGCCCGCATACTCCATTTCAGATAACTGTATTTTTTGCTTCCTCCAGAAGCTTACTGTATTTTGTCTTACCGCTTCTTTACACTCTTTTATAACATCATCACTGACGCAGGCCAATACTGACATAATTACCCTGATCTGTAATAATAATAATAATAGTAGGCTGACATTCCAATTGGAATAGAGCCACTCCTCTTCCGGAGTTTCATTGATTCGATTGACATGGTGAATCACTCCATATTAAGACGTATGAATGAGTTCATAGCTTGGGGTGGGTTTTAGCAACCTTAACAATATCTCTCCATTTTTACTTGTCATTCAGCTTTTCTCTGTATCCTGTAATTCTCATATTGTTCAGGTCATTTATGACTTGCTCCTTCCATTTTATCTTCGGTCGACCTTTTGGTCTTCCTTCCGTTGGTATCCATTCGGTAATACTCCTCACTTTATCTTCTCTCTCCTTCCTGAATATATGTCCATACCATCTCAGTCTATGGGCTTTGATGGTCTTTACTATGTCCTCTCCTTTCATCTTGTTTCTAATTTCAAAGTTCATTAGGTTTCTTTTGTCTCCATTTTCTAGTTTAACGGGGCCGTATATCTTTCTAACAATTTTTCTTTCAAAAATTCGTAAACGTTCTTCTTCCTTTTTTGTTAGAGTCATTACTTCTGCACCGTATATCACAACTGGTCTAATGGCGGTTCTATAGACTTTTATTTTTGTTTTACGGCTGATCTTTTTATTATTGATAAGACGTTTGTACATGTAATATGCCTTATGTCCTGCTTGTATGCGTTGTATTATTTCCATACTTCTATCATTTGTTCCGTTTATCATTACTCCAAGATATTTAAAACTATTAACTATCTCAAAATTGAATTCTCCTAGTCTTATGTTTTTCGTGTCTGTTCTTTTCTGTCTTGTGCATCTCAATAGTTTGGTTTTATTTTCATTAATTTTAAGTCCTCTTCTATTCGCTTCAGTAACTAATTTATTAAATACCTTCACTAGGCTTTTATTTTCTCTTGCAATTATGACCAAATCATCGGCGTAGGCTATCAACTGTATGGACTTATTTGCGATGGTTCCTTGACATTCAAGTTTTCTGATGACTGCCTCCAAAGATACATTGAAGAGTGCTGCTGAAAGTGAGTCCCCTTGCCTTACTCCTCTATTAATTTGAAAATCTTTAGTAACCCCATCATGTGTCATTACTGCTCCTTTAGATCCATCCATGGTCATTTTTATCAGTCTAACTAATTTTGTGGGTATTCCCATTTTTGTCATGTCTATATACAGTCTTTCTCTAATAATGCTATCAAAGGCCTGTTTAAAATCAATAAGCAATATTTGTAGGTCTAAATTGTGTTCATGGCTTTTCTCTATTATTTGATTCATGATATGTATCGGATCAATGGTCGATTTTCCTTTTACAAATCCAAATTGGTACTCTCCTATTACTGTCGGTAGATATTTTTCTAATCTTTTGTATATTATTATTGTTAAGATTTTATATGCGGTATTTAATAACGATATTCCTCTGTAATTAGAACAATTCATACGGTCACCTTTTTTGAATATCGGTATGATCAATCCAAGATTCCAGTCCTTTGGCATTACTTCTGTCTCCCATATTCTAGTGATTATTTCGTGAATCCTATCTTTTAACATCTCTCCTCCATTTTTGATCAGTTCACTACTTATTTCATCTATTCCAGCAGCTTTATTGTCTTTTATTGTTTCTATAGCAGTCGTGCATTCATTAATGGTCGGAGTATTCTCTTCCTCGTTGGTCGATCTAGGTTCTTCTGTATCTTCGTTAATGTTTTCTTCGTCTTTACTCAATAAACACTTAAAGTGATTTTCCCATTCCGTTTTATCAATTTTTGCTGTTATGCGTTTTCTTTTCTGTCTTCTTAGGTGTGCAAATAGCTTGTTATTATCTTTATTGTTTCTTTCTATTTTATCCATTATTTCATCAATCCATTGTTCTTTTTTTGTTTTTAGGAGTTTTGTGGCGTCTTTTCTTAATTCTTTGTATACATTATAATCATCTTCCTTGTTTGAGTTTAGCCATTTAATTCTTGCAACTTTTTTTCTATTGGCTACTTGCTCGCATTCTTCATCAAACCATCCATTCATTTTTACACTTCTCTCAGGAGGTATGACTTTTTCTGCTGTATCTATCATACATCTTTTTAATTGATTCCATTCCTCATCAATGCTTAGTACTTCAACCCTTTGCTGTAGTGATTTTGATATTCCAATCTGAAATCTTTCCTTGATTTTATGTTCTTTGAGCGCTTTGACATTCCATTTCCGACGTCTATTGTTTATTGTTTTCGTTCTTCTCAGTTCTACGTTTAATTTAGCTATCACTAGTATATGGTCAGTATCCATATTTGCCCCTCTATACGATCTAACATCTTTTACCAGTTTCATTCTCTTTTTTTGTATCAACATATGATCAATTTGGTTTCCTGTATTCCTTCCTGGTATCAACCACGTAACTTTATGTTCAGGCTTATGTATGAATTTAGTGCTAATTATATACATATTATGTTCTGCTGCAAAATTGCAGAGCCGAATCCCATTATTATTTGTAACTTCATGCAATGTTTGTTTACCGGCCACTTCTTTAAAGTAGTCTTCCTTTCCAATCTGTGCGTTCAGATCGCCTATAATAATAAGCGTATCTTTGTTGGGTATGCTTCCACAGAGCTTTTCTACTTTCTCATAGAAATCTTGCTTTTCCTCATCTTCAGCTGTTTCCGTAGGGGCATAAACATTTATTATGGAAACACTCATGTTCTCAGTTTTAAGCTGTAAATAGGATAGTCTTCCTCCTAGTGCTTTAAATTGTATTATATCTTTTCTCACGTCTTTGGCAATCATGAAACCAGTCCCATTTCTTCCTTGCACTTTCTCTCCCGAGTAGTATAATGTATATTCTTCTTTATTAATTTCACCATCATCTTTCCATCTTAATTCTTGCAACGCAAGAATCTTAATCTTATAGTCTTTCATTACTTTTGCTGCTTCTTCCATCTTTCCTACTGCTAACATCGTTTTCATATTCCATGTACCTACTCTTATGTCCTTTTTCCTTTTTCTCCTTTTATTTCTTATTCTATCTTTCTTTACGTTTTTGCCATAATCATTTTCCATGTCCATCGCAGTTGTGTCCTCATTATTCTTTTCCTTTAAATTTTGTGCTAGTTTTTTGATTCTGTCAATTCACTTTTGGAATTATCCCATGCCCATAATCGTTTGTCGATCCACATTTTTTTAAAACCGATTCTAACTTCATTGCCATTTTTTCTTTCTTCTACCGCTTTGGTTTTTATAATGGCTTGAATCCTGCGTTCGTTTCTTGTTAAGTCATCGTCTACATAAATTTTAGTTCCTTTAAGTTTACCTTTCTTCTTCATTACTTGTTTCTTGTATTCTTCATTTTGAAGTTTTGCAATGATGAATGATGTGTTATTTCTTGTTTTAATTATGGCTACCTTATCAATTTTGGTGTCGATGTCTAGTTTTTCTTTTAAAAGTTTCTCTACTTCCTCCTCTTTATTTTTCTTCTTGAGATATACGCCGGTTATCTTTATATTTCTTCTTTTTTCCATTTTTTCTTGATCTTCGTGGTTTCTTTCAAGCCATTCGACTCTTTTCATTAAGCTGTTTTTGCCCCTTTTCAGCTCTTCAATTTCTTCATTTAGTCTTACTTGCTCTGATCTTATATCGTGTAATTCATTCATTAAGCCGTCTATTTTTAGTTCTATTCTGGAATTTCTCTGTTCCATAGTTTCAAGTTTATTATTTATTTTTTGAAGTAGCTCGTCCATTTCTACGTTTAGTTTGTTTTCCTTACTGCCTTTTTTGTGTGACGCTACTGTTCCTTGAAGTCCTTTAATTCTTAACGTTCGTATCTGTTTATTTTAAAAACTGACCTATATTTTAAAATAACATAAACCAACACCATAAACAACTTATGAGCAAGATAAACGTACTTTATATCAGTTTTATTTTTATCTTGCAGCACCTGCGTAAAAAGCCACAGGCCGGTCGACCCGTCGGACCTTGACTTTTATTTGTGCTTCTAAATTTATTGAGTTTTATTGCGTTAAGTATTTAAATTGAAACTTAATAATTCTTACTTATCTGTTGACTACCTCCTTGAGTTTTTAGTCTCCGGGCTAGCCAGCACCTTTCTTTATCACTTTAACAAAACAAAACTTTTTAATTCTTTTGAATTCAGTTAATTTTCAAAATGTTTACAGAGCCACTTTCTCAACACACTTTACTCTCCCACCTCCAATACATATACCGCTTCTTTACACTCTTTTATAACATCATCACTGACGCAGGCCAATACTGACATAATTACCCTGATCTGTAATATTAAGTGATAATTCTGGTATAGTTTTTAATTTTTTAATTGCATATAAAAGTTATCAAATAATTGACATATTTCCATTTTTTATTTCAGGGACATTACTATGCCAATGGCGTGTATATTAATTATACAACACTTCCACCTAACGCACCCAGGGGCAGATACATGGTTGATATTCAAACAATTTACAATAAATCTATACTTATTTCTCATGGAAAAGTGTACGGTACCATTACTCCTACAAACCCAGTGAAAAAATGTATAGCTTGCAATATTTGAGCAATAGTTTTGCATACTTTCTTGAAACAATGTATTTCTTAAGCGGATCTACCTTTATTGAAAACATTTACTAGAAATAAAATAAATTTCCAAAATGTCTAGTAGCTAACAAACAACTTATAAAACTCAAAAGTTTATCTCTATACGCTTTAACCTCAAGGTGCAATGGGAAACTGTAAAAAGTGAGCTTTCAATGTATGAAAGTGTGTGTGTCTTTATTGGCGTCTATGACCTGCTACTAACAACATTCTAAAATGATGTACCTGTTTTTGTTTTAAATGCTGGTTAGTTATAAAGTTTAGAGGTATTATAATAAAACTTTTCTAAATTATAGAGCTAGTATGAGCACGAATAGCTAAAGTACCCCTGAAGTGTAAATTACGATTATGAAACTGCTTTTCGGATGACACAAAGGGAAGTTAAATAGTATTTCCTATTATATTTGTTAATATACACCGGACTGGTCTGTCCATGGGAATGTTCTTGTTCGATGGTCAAGAAGTCCTCATTTTTATTAGTTGGTGGATGATTACACCGATATCATTCGTCCGTCCTATAAAACAGAACGTCCTCGTTCTGTGGACTCTTATAGCCTGGTGGAACTTGTAAAGGAGTATATTGTATGTTAAGAGCTGAAAGTGCATTCTTTCCTCTTGCGCAAAAGCGGCAAGCGCACTTTTAGCTCGACACATACATACTATTTTTTCGACGACAGGGCATATTATTAAGGCGAAAATATTGTTACGTTTTTACGTTCGGACTATTTAAAAATTATACGACGCTTCTTGTATTAAACATTTATTTACAACTCTTATTTATTATTATTTACATACACAAATTACTTATAAATTACAGGGACTATTTCTAACAACGATACACTCATTAATAATTATTTATATACGGCTTAAAGTAATGATTTATATGGTTATTCACTCTATTTATTTACACTGGATTAAACATTAATTATTTATGTTGCTATTTATTTTACACGCGTCTATTTATGTAGCAGCCTTTCGAGCTGAATGAGAACTGACTGTCGATTCCTGCTGACACGTATTTATATATCCGAATAATATCCGTCTAGAATATTCCAGATTTCGCTCGTACATTCCGGCAAATGCATGTGTTGACCTCGGGCGTGTTTCCGAAAGCGTGAGTCATCCCTTGCATCTGGCTGCAAAGTCGCTTCTCCAGGCGTCTGGAACATGACTCATCGGCCGGCAGCTGGCTCCAAGACCGTCTCGGCAGCGGTGACTCATAAGTCTGCAGCTGCCTGATCGCCAGGCCGTTACAATATCATATTTCATTTTATTGCAAAAATTAATTGACAATCAACTTAACATTACTCGCGCAGTCCATGACATGTGACGCGATTATTTCAACAAATGACGGGCGTTGTCAAGGAAACATTCAGACGTGGCTACCTATTTTGTTCACGCGGAAACCCAAAACGCTCGGCGAGGGGCAAAGTGATGAAAACGCAAGCTCAGCGGCAAATGTCAACTTTCTGTTGTCAAATGACAGTGAGAAAAATCTACTTTCGTGGTCAGTCGTCGAAAAACAAATTTGTGTTCTTGCTTATTTTGTTTTGCATGCTACTCTTACCTTATATCTAAGTATCTACATTGTTCCGGCCTTATCAACTTTTAGATGGACCACAATATAGACTAACTCAAAATTCTCAGTGATTATCTTCGCGACTTGTCTTAGGTAAATAGTTCTGATGATAACTACTAAACACAAACCGAATGATCTCCGTCTTGCGGTAACTATAAGTTCAATCTAACCAGCAAACCAAACCAACCGCTCTCTCACACAAATCTAATATTTTAGAAAGACGAGAAGGTATCCCTAGATCACATAAGAGAAGATGTTAGGTAAAATACTACTTAGGTACTTTAATAAAGGTAAATGGACAATCTCAAATTCCTGCCATTATAAAATGTATATATTAACGGTAAACACAAGTGCATATTAAAAACAATTAAATACTAGCACAGCTAAAACGTTATATTAAAATTAACATCGCACTCGCACAAATAACACAGAAACCGTTAAATTCAAAATCATCCAGAAATTAAGTTACTAATATCCTTCCTCTATATAATAAAGGAGAACGATCCAGACGTGTGTGTCCGTCACAAAAATTGCAGACGCGATGTCCCTGATTGAGTGAATGCGGGTTACAGTAGCGGCGGCGGCGGAATGTTGTGTTTTCTGAGATTGTGTAGCATGTGTGTAACAGTACGGAGTGGCCCAACGTAATAGGCTTAAAAATTGTGGTAAATTGAATAGGATAGACCGGGCAATAGCTCTCGCAGCCTCGTTTATTATTAATATATACTTATAGGCGACACCGCGTTTGAGATAAGAAATCAAAAGTTAAATTATGAAAGTATTTACCTAGGCGCAGTGACAACTATTAATATGAGTTGGGGATCGTGCTAACAACTAAAAAATTAATACCAAGGCGTTCGAATTAAACAGAAAAATTACCTAAACTAAGTCACAGCTTCGTTAAACCCTTACTAAACCCAACTAAATCTTAACGTAGATCACGTTACACAGCACTTACCACAGAGGCCTATCGACAACAAAGCGCAGTTGTAATTACGTAATCTTACTGCTTCACAAAAAATATTTCGCTAGACGCCACGGTGCCCCATCAAAGGACAAAGGTCTACTATCTCAACAATAAAAACAGAAAAATAATTAAATCGATAAGCAACCAATCGCCAAGAAAGCAAAATTCATAAATAACCAATGACCATTCATTGGTTATTTATGAATTTAAGTTATAAACATTTGGAGAGCATTAAATTGACTTTGGTAAATACATATTAAATGTATATACTCCGGGAAGCTCTGCATCTAAAATACGAATTGGTCGATGTATGGCTATGTGGGTATATAAAGAGTTACACAGTGAAATGCTTGCTAATTATTGTTGGACATTAATATCAGAAAGTGCTGAAAAACAGCATTAAGGAACTGTAAAAAGGAAAACATTTTAAACAGGACGATAGCATACAGCTCCATGTAAAGTACATAGGTACTGAAATGGTTCTACCCTAATAATAGGTATTTTTATTAGTTATATAAGCCACTGTTTGCAATGTTACTAAAATAAAATTGAGACTGATTAAAATGTAATTCTCTTTCTCATTTAATCAAAATAAAAATGGTAGTATGCCCTTTTGTATGTTATTCGTCTGCATCAAATATAAAATCTAACTCTAGCGCGTAAAGCAAATAAACTCTTTCTTCCCAGGCGGGCTCCCCTAATAAATTTAATATGGTGCGTCACTGGGCACCGGAGGTATCTATTTGAATTCTCGCGCTTTTGGCGGCACTAATTATCTTTTGTTTTCAGAAGGAACGCGGGCAATTTTAACAATTGCTTTGGAAAGCGTCTTTTGACTCGCATAACCTCAAATTTGGGATCCGCTTGATATGCTAACAGCCCATTCTCTATGGCCGTGAAAATATTTGGATCTTGCTCAGTAATGTGTCCTTTATGATGCACGGGACTTTCCCGGGTCTAACGTCGTTAATTTTAGGGTAAATTGGTGCCTGGTATTTTGTCGAACGCCTTGCTTCGCTTGAACGACGCCGTTGATATTCTGGAGCTGCTATGGGCCCCCTCGTGGTGAAACCTCGTGTAGACGGTCTTACAGAGCTGCTCTACTCCTGGAATGCAGACCTCGTGGCTCCGATGATTTGCTTGGTTGCACGCAGGTTTCAAAATCTTCAGCTGGCTCGGCTGCGACCTTCTCGGAACGGGGCCCCTTTAAGCGTTCTTAATTTTTTTGGTGTCAGAATTTAAAGCAAATAATACCACACAAACTAGGAAATACACTGAGTAAAACTATATACTTTTTTCATTAAAATATGCTGGCTTATTATGTAAAATTCGATTTTAAAGGGCAGCACAATTTACATCATCAATCTAATTAATTTATTTATTTGTTCTCTTAAAAATCCGTTATAAACAAAAGCTAACTATAACTAAAACAAAACGGATATTAACCATGTTCAAATACAGTACTTGTCAAAAACTTCCAGAAGACATTAGACAGGAATACAGAATTAGAAACAAAATCATACTAGAACGACCTTACACAATCAGACAAAATATATCCAAACAAGAAAAACATTCACTACACACACTAAAAACCGATAACACAATTAAAATTCTACCTGCAGACAAAGGCAACGCCACAGTAGTACTTGACACAACCACATACAACGAAAAACTTTTAACACTAATTAGTGAGGGACAATACACTAAACTAAATAAAGATCCAACACATACAATAGAAACAAAAATATACAGAACACTTTACAAACACAGAGAACAATTTACAGATTTTGTAAGACGTACGCTAACACCACACTACAGTAAACCACCACATTTTTATGGATTACCAAAGATACACAAACCAAATGTACCACTTAGGCCAATAGTTAGTTCTATAGGTTCTCCTTGTCACAGTTTAGCTAAATATTTACTTAAGATACTGACTCCTATATCAGGAAATACAGACACGTATATAAAGAACACGCCCCATTTCCTTGAAAAACTTAAAGAAGCAAACATAAACACACAACACTTAATGGTTAGTTTCGATGTAGTTAGTCTCTTCACTAATGTTCCAGTAGACAAAACACTCAACATCATTAAACATAAGCTACAAAACGATAACACATTACATACACGAACAACATTAAACGTTGGTACCATTATGGAACTCTTAACACTATGCATTAAAACGACATACTTTCAACTAAACAATGAATTTTACCAACAAGATTTCGGGATGGCAATGGGTTCACCTTTATCTCCCATTGTTAGTAACATTTTTATGGAAGACTTTGAACAACAACATGTCTACACGTACACCAACAAACCAGTAGTTTGGTGGAGATATGTCGATGATGTTTTTGCAATTTGGCCTCATGATATAGATGAGGTGGACAAATTTCTTGAACATATTAACAGTAAAGAAACCTCCATCAAATTCACATTAGAAACAGAGCAAAACAATCAGTTACCCTTTCTTGATACACTAATCACACGCACAATAAATACTTTTGAAACATCAGTATACCGTAAGAAAACCAATACTAATAGGTACTTACATTTTAATTCTAACCATCACAAAAACATAAAGACAGGCGTTGTAAAAAGTCTTTACGACAGAGCCAAAGTTGTTTGCTCTAATGATACAATTTTCAAAAAAGAGAAAGAATTTATTATTAATGTTTTACAAGATAATGGCTATCCAGAGACTCTTGTTCGGAACATTTTCAATACACGAAGCAATGCCACACACATACAAAGGAATGACACTCAAAAATATAATACTCTTACTATACCATATATTCCAGGCATATCTGACAAAATTAGACGAATTGGAAATAGATTCAATGTTAGGACGGTATTCAAAACGATGAATACTTTACGGTCAGTTCTTACAAAAACTAAACCGTTCAACGAAGAACAGCATTCAAAGAATTGTATATATAGTATTCCCTGTGAATGCGGGAAATATTATATCGGTGAAACATCCAGGCCTTTAGCAGTAAGAGTTAAAGAACATAAAAATATGTTGAAAACGTATCAATTCAATAAGTCTAAGCTGGCAGAACATGCTTGGGATGAAAACCATAAAATACAATGGGACAACACAAAGATCTTGTAAAGAATCGATGTCAACTAGGCGAAAAATTAAGGAAACGGCATACATTTTACTTAACGAAGAAAAATGCATGTCGTCTTTCTCAATATTTTTAGACAATAGTTGGCTATCGATTCTTAAAGATGAGATCAAGTAGGTACAGATATCAACAAACGTCAATGTCAGAAAATTCATTGGAGGTTGGTCGTTTTTTCTTCCAGTGAAAAAAAAAGATAAGTTCTTGTTAGTTTTAATTGTTATTCGTTGATAACGAGGGCAGATTGTCCCTCGAAACGTTCGTTGTTAATATTTTCGTTATTTAATATTTTAATTTGCAGAGTGGCGAAATACCCATATAAGAAAATGAATTATGAATTCACGCCACAAAGAAGTTTCAGAGATTACAGTACTTTTTAACATAAAATTACTTATAAATAAATATTTCTACAAATTTTCTTAAGCTAAAATCATGTCGGTTCATTTTAATTATTAATGTCTCTTTGCGACACTAGCACTTTTATGAATCACTTTGTTTGTCTCACACGCGTGATTGCATTGATTAGTTTTAAGAGTTTACTTCCTTATTCCATTTGTTTCATATTCTCCTGTGTCCTTTTCTTGTCAAACTTTAAATGTCTGCTTTTCTCCTCTAATCTTGGTATTATAGCTTAATTTTACAATTGCCAATTCCTTTCTTATCCTTTGCTCTTTGCAACATACTCTAATATAATTCTGGCTCCTTGTACCTTATTTAAGATTATTCATAAATGTTTCCTGCTTATTTATTTGAATTCCAAGCTACAATACCATACACTTAGCAAACCTTTCTATGACAAATCAATTCTATCGGATCGGCCTTAATTCGTCACAAACGTAATATTTAATTAATTTTGAAATGTCGATTTCAACCTGTGAACAACGAGCCTTGTCCCTTGCTTTCTTTATTCAAATTCTTTCTTTTAATTTAAGCATCTCTTTCTCAATGCAATTACTGACTGCTGTTTAAGTTTAGTCTCGCAGCTAAATAAAACACCCCAACTCTGTGCTTAGGTGACTTGCTTTCTGAATTGAACTGCACGCAGAAGTGAATCTTAGGCTTAATACCACTGCAGTACCTACTTAATATTATTTCATTTACTTTTCAATAATTTTATTTTCCAAAACCTGACGTGCCAGAATAACTTTGTTTTTATTACTATTGTGACTACGATAGCAGCATTGGACTGTAATTTTGATTAATCGAGAGCTACCAAAGTATTTATGGCGAGGGTACGCGCAACAACAATTAGAAAAATGTATTGCCACCTACCTTTAATTACGACTCCTTCCCTCGCGTCCATCCTGCAGCCGATGAGAAGCGTTACTTGTAGATGGAATTCTCGAAGATCTTTTGAACATACATTTTTTATTTAGAACAGTTTTGCATACACAGGATTAACATTAAGAACACGACAGCGCCGGCAATATTTCACGCGACGCGCAAGAGCTCAGGAACTCACTTACACCGGCGATCGTTTTACGAGCGTCGTCAACGCTGCCTTCGATATTGGGCAGGCAGCTCACCTTTCCCTATCTTAACGCGAGCCTCGCTTTTACCAAAAAACTAACTGCAACGCCTGGAGGTCTAAACATCCTCCCCCACCTTGGAGCGACCAGGTCCAACAATCAACAACACAACTAATCTAATTTACAACAAGAAGACGTTTCTCCAAGCCCAATACCAAACCTATCGAAACAAGGAGGAAACGCAACAACAACAATAAATTCTACTCAATCGGCAAGGGAGACAACTTTACCAATGCTCGCGTAAAGATGTCACGAGCCGTTTTTACTTCCGCTACGCGGACTACACCATCTGGTCCAGGGAACGTTCTCGTAACTCGGCCTAATCGCCATTGCAAAGGAGGGATGTTGTCCTCCCGAATGAGAACCAACGTGCCCTCGTTCATATTCGGACACCTTTTAGTCCATTGGTGAAGTTATTGCAGAGTACACAAGTAGTTCTTGTGCCACTGGTTCCAAAAGGAGCGGTAAATTTGTTGAACGAGCTTCCATCGACGAAGGCAAGTAATGTTCCTCATAGGACTGTCTCTATCATAGTTACAGGGGGTTCCAGTAAAAGAAAATGGCCAGGAGTCAGCGCCTCCAAATCATTCGGGTCGCTGCTCATCGGTGTCAAAGGCCGGGAATTCAACACTGCCTCCACTTGCACCAGAATAGTGTAGAACTCTTCGTAGGTCAGGTTACCCATGACCCGGGATAGCAAGTTCTTTACACTCTTAATGCCTGACTCCCAAATTCCAACAAAATGAGGGCTGAAGGGGGGATTTAAGTGTCAGGCAATGCCTTTGTCTGCCAACTTTTGCGACACGGTCTGATTGTACGCATCGGACGTGACTACCTGCTTCCACTTTGCCAACTTGCGCTTAGCGCCGACAAAGTTGATGCCGCAATCACTATAAACTTTCTTGATTGTTTCACGGTGAGCCATAAATCATCGAAAGGCACTTAGAAAAACCTCTGTCGTCAAATCGGCGGGACGTGCAATACGTTTCCTACAGGAATGGTTATTAATAATTTATAATATTCTGGCCACCTACGGTCGTGACGGGGACGTGGGGCTTTGAATTAACAGGAAATACCTTAGGAGACAGAACACTGTCACATGTTAAAGTACAGGTTGGTAACAGGAGATACCTTAGGGGGCAGAAAATACTGTCACCTGCTAAGGTACAGGTCGGTATCAGGAAATGATTTAGGAAACAGAGAACACTGTCACATGCTAAGGTAAGGTAAGGGAGGGAGGAGAAAGGGTGAGTCCAGAGACTCAAGTGGGACTGGTCAGAATAGGTGGACTCGTGGACTTAAGTAATTTTAAATTGTCCAGAAACCTGCTTTTATATCTTTCGGTCCGCGTTATTGGTAAGGCCGCTTCAAGCGCCCTTGAGTGGGAGGCGACGCCGTGGTTGCTTCTGCGTGTCTTCGCGCATAGCGAGTGTGTAATTTGTTATCACCAGTTCGAGCGCTGGCTAGATGTAACGCTCGATTGCGGATGTACAAATTAAATACATTTTCACTGTTTAATTAAAATTTTCTGCAGACGCTAGCGTTACAAAATAATGCTGTTGTTGGAAACACATGGTTTGAACATAAAGACATAAAAGAATAAATAATGAAGTTATAATAAAAAAGTAGGCGACATAATAGTCAGAAGAAGATGTGATGTAGGTAGTGACCATTATTTGGTGATGGTAGTTATGAAAAAGTGTCGAGGGAGAATAAAACACAGCATAAAACTACAAGGAAAACAAATTCAACAAGTAGAGTTTTAAATATCTAGGATCCATAACTGAGAACAATGGTAAAATAGACAAAGAAATCAACGACAGGATGGGAAAAACAGGAAGAATATACAACATGATGAAAACGACCTTCTTGTGGAAGAAATAAGTTCCTAGAAAAATAAAAAGTAGTTAAAAAAGTGTTATGACTGACAATAATGTTTGGCAGTGAAACATGGATCTTAAGAGAAAACATAAAACACGACTAAATGCAATGGAGATGCGGTTTCTAAGACGGATAGAAAATAAAACGAAAAGAAATAATACATACAAACAAAATTTACAGATGTAGCCCGTAATGTAGAAAATAGTGGAAGGACAATCAAGGTAGTTCGGACATGTGTGCCATATGCCAAGGGTCGGAATAGCAAAAAGAGTGTATAAAACGCAAGTGCATGGAAAAAATAAAGTACGAAGACACAGGAAATCATGAAAAGAGGGAATACGAAACGGAGCCGCGAGCAAGGTAATAAGATGGAAAGGAATAAAACAAGTGCTACAGAATAGGAAACTATGGAAAGAAAAGTGCACAACGACAAACCTAACTCCACCCGCCGTACACTTAACTGTAGAAAGGCATAGAATTAAGTAAGTAAGTAAGTTATGAAGGACACTAAGGATATTACAAAGATGGAACAGATAAAACATAAGATTTTGCAATATACAAATATTAAAGCGTACAGATTACAAGAGGAAAAAATCTGGTGTGATACCTCACCCAACTTCCTTTTACAGTGATCTTATAATTAACCAAAAAGTTGATTTTTAATTTTTAAGCATCTGTAAAAAAATTTCAAAAATTGCAAATTCTACAAAAACGGTACAAAATAGAGCGTTAGTTGAAGAGACTCATTTTCTCTAAAATTTTAAGCTGAATTCAAAAATGTAATAATATTCCGAGTGTTCTATTTAAAATTGGAGTTAATAAACAAAATAAAAAAAAGAAACCCAGTTTAGAATTATTCAACTGGAAAATGACTTATTTCACATCAATACACATTAAAAATGTAAAGTTTGAAAACAATCGTTAGAGCCGTTTTTTAATAAATCGAAAACACTGAAAAATTACAAAAGTAAGTACATACTTTAGGTTATGCAATTTTCTTCAAAAGCTTGCTGTCTCATCTTCATAGTATACAAAACTTATACAGGGTGCCCGAATTTCGTAGGGACAACATGGGTAACTTTTGTATTTGAAGAGATAGAGAGATAGTTAAATTAGTAAAAAGGTGCAGGTTTGAGAGCTCATTAAGAATCCATCTCCAAATTTTACTTGTCATGGCCCACTTGTCTAAAATTAAAAAAAACAAAATCTCCTAATTTCTTTTATATGCCGTAATTTTTTTTTACTTAAGATATTGAGATGCGCTTTGAACTAATTTGCATGGCAATTTAAATACATTTATTGGCACTTAATAAAACCAATTTTATTTGTGCAAATTTTTAGTAATCTAACCTAACCTCAAAATCTTAAATTGGTACCGTGCAATTTTTTTGGCCCTTTTAAGAGAGGATTTTTTTCTGAATGCAATGATGTATTACATGATATGGAAACTTTTTCAAACTTTTGAAAAACTAAACTTATTTTTTTACAGGCAGAAATCACTAGTGTCATGATCACAATAATTTTGTTTTTTATTTATTACGTTATCTGTGAAATTATGTTTCTAAACAGAAAGCACGCTTATCATCATACGTGCCTGCAAACTGTGGGAGATTCTATTTGACATGGGAGTCCCTGAACACTTAATTTATTTTATCTACTCCGGTGGGACAAGTAACTCATTACGTCACTCATTTGACACTATTTCAGTTAGGTAATGAAGCTCATTACACCACTCAGTTATGTAATGGTTTTATTACCCAACTGAGTTGTGTAATGACTTTATTACCTAATTGAAATAGTGTCACATGAATGACATAATGACATTTGCCTACTAAAATATTTTTGAAAATGACAAATCTGACATTTCTCTTAATGCACTTTCCTCAATTTTAGGCAGTCCTAGATAAAATTTTGTACAATACATGTGTGATAATGCATCATTAATATACTTGTGTGCTTACATAACTCGTGCTACCCACTCGTTTGTAACTTACACACACATATATTAATGATGCTGTTATCCCACTTGTATAGTAAATTACTATAATAGCACAACTCGCAACCAAGCAACAGTTAAAATTGATAATCACTTATCCTCCAGCTTCAAAACCAAATCAGGCACTAGACAAGGCTGTATACTTTCACCACAATTATATAATGTATACGCCGAGTATGCAATACGTAAAACTTTAGAAGACTGGAAAGGTGGAGTAGTAATTGGTGGTAAGAAAATAACAAATTTGCGGTACGCGGATGACACCACCATTTTCGCAAACAATCCCGACGCTACTACAAAACTTCAAAAAATATGGAAGGACAACCACATTAGTAAATCAACTAAAGTCCGTTTGGTTAAAGCTATAATCCATCCAATATTCATATATGCAGCAGAAACTTGGGTAATCAGAGACGCAAAATTGATGCTCTAGAAATGTTTATATGGCGCAGGTTTCTGAGAATACCATGGACACAGAGAAGAACAAATGCATCAATACTTGACGAACTAGGTATAAAACAACGTCTATCCGCCATCATAGAAAATAAAATTATGTCTTGTTTTGGACACATAGCTAGAAAGAAAGACGATAATTTAGAGCGTCTGGTAGTCCAAGGAGAAGTTAATGGCAAGCGACGAAGAGGACGCTCACCAACGATTGACTTGATTAACCGTAGAACTGGATTAAATCTACAAGCTATGCACACAGCTGAAAATAGACAAATTTGGCATGATCAAGTTTACAAAAATTAATCATGTTCCATCCATATAGTGTCACGACGCATCATTAACGATGCTACGACTAGGAAGGACTCTAAAACGTGAAGATCTGTTGAAAACTCAATTTTGAATTTTTGGGGTGAATCCAATACTTCGTTTATCGAAAAAGGAAGTAAAAATTAGGAAAAGGTACCAGGAGAAGGTAGACATGAAAGTTACTAAAAACAAGACACATCTGATAAATTTAGGTATGGAGAATCTATGGAATGCGTTCAAGTACATTCGATTTGTGAAGACATGCGAAGTAGAGAAAAATGAACTCAAAAAAGAGATTTAGATACAGCAACAGAAAAGGAATAACAGGAATTCAAAGAGAGCACAATAAAGTACGTTAAAATGTTAAAAAATTGTAAATGGCTCGTTTGGTTTTCCAAAAATAATAATGGATTACCTCAAAAGTTAATAAATATAACAGATAAATGTAACTGTTTAACCGGAATCATTGTTATTTAAAGGTGCTACTCGTATTTCCTTGTTACTCTTAAATTCAGACATTGCCTTTCTTGTATACTGTACCTATATCGTTTGCCTGCAATACTTTTTCTTTTGATTTACATCTCTTCAGTAGAGCTACCTTACATTGTTTATCAAACTGTGAATCTCACCTCTTTCCCCGTTGCTCTATTAAAACTGCCATTTGGTACGGTATTAAAAGAACTTTACGACACCCACCCAAGGTGAGCATCGCACCACGGAATCAGTCCTGAAAAACTGGCACACTTGCCCTGAAATCGGTTCGAAATAGGCTAAAAGGCCACGGCTGGGACGCTCAGGGAGTCGGGCGTGAGTCACACGATACGTTCTGGGCAAGCGTGTGGTGGCATAATATATACAGGGTATGTCGAAATCATGAGGGCCCAACCAAGCCTGTCTTAACCCGGCTAACCGGGCCTGGACGGTTAGACGGGAGCGAAGCATGCAAAATACTCCGCCAATAGGATTACTCAAGAGTTGCAAGGTCAAATAACAATTTCGGGATTGCCTTATGCAAGGATTGTAATTAGGTGTCAATCCGACCGCGACTACGCAGCTGTCTCACCCACCTGCACGCTCAAAGCTCCCTCGTTCCGTCGTACAATAATCAGTACAATGAAGGGGGCGTCTATCTGTAACAGAACATGCACAAGTCGAAACAAAACAATAATTCCCTTAACTAACCAATCATGTATTGAACTTCGGGTTGCAATGGGGCGGCAGAGTGCGTCGCCCTATATCTATACTTAGACTATAATTAAGGGCACCAGCTGGCACGCGCGCTCTAAACTTAGCGACAGATGTTGAACAGTAGTGAACAGTAATGAACAGTAATGAGTCGTAATGAGTACAAATATGCTGGCGCAACGCCTTATGCAGCGGGCAGCAAAGATTAAATTAGCACTCGCGATATGGACAGTCTGCAATTCTGAAGGAATGCACCAATATGCTGGCGCGACGCCTTATGCAGCGGACAGCGAAGATTAAATTGGCACTCGCGATATGGACAGTCTGCAATTCTGAAGGAATGCACCAATATGCTGGCGCGACGCCTTATGCAGCGGACAGCGAAGATTAAATTAGCACTCGCGATATGGACAGTCTGCAATTCTGAAGGAATGCACCAATATGCTGGCGCGACGCCTTATGCAGCGGACAGCGAAGATTAAATTAGCACTCGCGTTCACAGCGGTAATCAGGTTAAAGACACATACCTTAATGCGTAGGCGGCGAGGGAGCCTGGTACAGTTGAGTTGCGACAGGCTGCAGTCGTAGGTGGCAGGTACCTTCGATGTTACAACGGCTATAGGGATGAGTGCACAACCGCCTTAATGGCGACGTGAGACGCGTCCAGGACGCGTACAACGGGACGACGAAAAATGGGCCACTTTCGTTCTGCGGAACAGATCCTCGTAGGTCGAGATGAAGGGGGCACGACCCCTTACTTACGGAAGCAGGAACTGGGCTCCAAACACCCACGCTACGCCGAAGACAATTCGAAAACTCCGACTTACAACCACCACACGAGCGTTCTTTGCAACGGGCTGCGGACAACTGCCCAGAGGGAAGCGTTGGCAAAGGTCACCTTGGTCGCGTCCCCACGTGACTAAACCTTGGCAGCCAATCGCGGGGCGATAAAACGAAACAAGTTAATGCCGGCACCAATGGCATCACGCCTCGACGGCGTGCTTTCTAGGAGATTCGGAATTCGGAAAAACGCCATCAGAGGGGAGCTCCAACCGACGAAAAATACTGCTTTTGGAGCTAAATATGTGCGACATCGTGATTCTGAAATTAGGCGATGGAGCCAAATAAAGAACTAAAAGGGCTTAGCATACGGGCACGCTGCCCTAAAGCCTAGGTGGCTATTTAAAATACCAAAATGACCTAACACTCCCCTTACTTGAAAGAGAGTTCCCCGAAGTCTCTTAAAATCAACGGGGCATTTTGGCTGCGGCGCCACGAGCACTCAAACGACCGGAAACGCTGATACGATAGTTGTACCCCCAAAGGAATTACGCACACCGGCCACCAGATAGGGTACGACAGGAGGGAAGAGAGAAGAGGAAGAAGAAAGACTGGATACGCCAGTGGAAATACGAAAAATTGGGTAGGACCTGGCGGTTCGCTGATGGCTAGCACTCACTCCCCGGACCACGGAAGACGGGCGACAAGAAAACTAGCTGTCCCGAAGGAGTGGCGCTCCGCCAGGGGTCCACAAAACGATTCGTGTCTGGCTCCCTCGGGGAACCAAACGGGCAAAGACTAGGCAGACTGAGGACAGTCTCGCCGATCCGGCTCGACTGCCCCTCCCAAAATAGGAGTGCCACCACAACGGTTCGCAAAACCACGTCGATAATCGACCATCAAAACGATAAAAAAAAAGGTAACCGACCAGACCCGAAACGGGTGTGGCACGCACTGCGGTGACGGCCACGAAACACCGACTGGACTTTAACACCGGGTCCATGACGGTCGCCTAACAGTGCGGTTTTGGAAGGTGGAAAGAGAAAGAGAACAACGGGGTTGGGTAGTTGTCGCCGGGACACGGTAGATAGTAATAACAAGGGGAAAAGAAAGGTAAAGATAGAGCATAGAGAAGGAGGGTTTGGGGTTCCAAATTGAAACCGTGAAAATATCTAAAAAAAAACGCGCGGTTAGCGCTCGTCAAGATCGGGTCAATAGAACGTCTTACTCCCATGCACACTTCCGACCAACCGTTCCAAAAGAACATGGGGTGGGGGGGGGGGAAAAGGGATAAGTCCCTCGCAACCTGTCCCACAAGCCACCTGAAGAGGGCACGTTGCGCGTCACGGGATCGGCGCATTGTGGGGTTCCCACAACAAGGAAGCTCGGGGAAAGGCAGGTACTACAGAAGATACGGCTCTAAGCCGGCGGTATGGCCGTCAAGGCCTACAAAAAAAAGGAGGGGGGATTAGGGAAAACGGGCGCTAGTAGACTAAACGTCCGTGGGATTGGGTTTTAGGTCTTTCGCGTGCCAAGTGCCTTTCGGGGCACCGGTCTCGTCGGACAGCTCGAAAGTGGCAAGCGAAACTCGCCGACTGATATAAAACGGCCCTATAAATTTTGGAGCCAACTTGGCGTTAAAATATTTCGCCGCATCGGAAAGTACGTAATTTCGTTGCCAGACGGTATCGCCTACGGCAAACTGAGCCGGGCGCCTTCGCAAATCGTATGTCGCCTTGGAGGCTTTGTACGCCACGTCTAGTCGCTTGACTATGTCTTCATATACCGACCTTAACGCGGGAGTCCGTCGTAACAAGTCTTCGCGACCCTCTACTCGTATTTGTTCCGAAACATCTACCTCCTCGGGGTTATTGGCGGGCGTCCCCTCTAACTGTATCTCTCTGCCGAAATTGGCGAAATATGGGGTCATGCCGGTGACTTCGTGTACTGCGGTACGCACTGCGCAAGCGACTTTCGACAAATATTTATCCAACTCCCGGTGGTTGTCTTTCACGTACGACGCTAGCATAGTTTTTAATACTCGATTAACGCGTTCTACGGGGTTGGCCTGCGCATGGTAATGCGCGTTAAAGATAATTCGTGATTTATACGTATCGGTAAGCTGTCGGAATTCTCTACTGCGAAACTGTACGCCGTTGTCAACCAAGACGTACTGAGGTGCTCCAAAGAGCAAGAAAACATCGTTCTCAATTTTCTGAGTCACCGCGGTCGCGGTGGCGGTACGCAACGGGAAGAAAAGGGTAAATTTGGTAAAGTAGTCAGCCACGGACAGAATATATACGTAGCCTTTCTTTGAACGGGGCAACGGCCCTACAATGCCGATAGATATCATTTGCCACGGCTTATCCACCACGGGGTGACGACACATCAAGCCGGCCGGGCGTTTTTGTTCGGGTTTCTGCGCTAGGCACGTCGCGCAACGGTTAACGTAACGGGTCACATCCGCCTTCAGTTTAGGCCAGTAATACTGTTGAGCGATACGGCCGTAGGTCTTATAAATGCCTAAATGGCCTGCGGTAGGTTCGTCATGGTTTTTGCGAAGAATCTCGGCACGTTGAGGCTTCGGAACCACCTCTTTCCAACTCGTGCCTTCGTCCAATTCGGGGTATTTTACGTTGACATGTTTAAACAATTTCCCTCGCGATAGTTTCCACGCCGAATACTTGAATGGTCTTTCTACGACGCGTGTACACATGCGCCTATACCAACGGTCAGTTCGACTGTCGTTCGGCGCCTGAACGCCGGCTTCGGGTTCTCCAGAATCGACAACTGAGACTACATCTATTTCGGTTATAGCACGGGATAGCGCATCCGGAACGACGTGGTATTTTCCCTTCCGGTGTTTGATCGTGAAGTCGTATTGTTGGATTCGAACAGCCCAACGGGCGAGTCTCCCGGTGGGTTCCTTAAGATTATTTAGCCAGATAAGTGAATGATGGTCAGTAACGACTGTGAAGTGAGTGCCTTCTAAATACGGACGTAACTTCTCTATGGCCCACAGGACGGCCAAACATTCGCGTTCCGTAACCGAAAAATTACGCTCAGGTTCATAAGAGTCCGACTAATGTAACAGATGACCTGTTCTTGGCCATCAACGGTCTGAGTCAGCACGGCGCCGATACCAACATTGGAAGCGTCCGTCTGTACGATAAACGGGAGAGAAAAATCGGGACACGACAAAATGGGTGCCGAAACTAGGCAATTTTTGATGGTTGTAAATGCGACTTCGCATGACTCGGTCCACTCAAACTTCTGAAACTTTTTCAATAACGACGTCAGCGGAGCAATAATGGCTGAGAAATTTGGTATGAAACGCCGGTACCACGATGCCATGCCGACTACTCGCCGTATCTCCGAAACGTTTCTAGGTCGCGGCAAGTTAAGAATCGCCGAAACTTTATCGGGGTCGACTAAGAGTCCTTGGGCGTTAACGACATAGCCCAGGTATCGTAATTCCGGTTGGCAAAAATAACATTTATCACGACCCAGTGTTAAACCAGCGTCGTTTAGTCGCTGCAATACTTCGTCTAGAATCTCGACGTGCTTTTCGAAAGTCGGGGTACAAATAATCACGTCATCTAAATAGACAAAGACGTAAGGTTCCAATTCGGGACCCAACACATGGTCGACGAAACGTTGCCAAGTCGCTGACGCGTTATGAAGCCCAAAGGGCATGCGAGTAAATTGAAACAAACCGCGCCCGGGTACTGTGAAGGCCGTTAGTTCCTTAGATTTCTCTTCCATTTCAATTTGCCAGTACGCGGATTTGATATCAAGCGACGTCATGAACCGGGCATCGCGTAAGCGATCCAAAATCGAAGACACGTAAGGTATCGGGTAGGCGTCCTTCTCGGTGACGCTATTTAATTTACGAAAGTCAACGCAGAAACGATAGGTTCCATCTTTCTTTTTAACTAGTAAAATCGGGCTCGACCAGGCTGAACGAGAACGTTCCACAACGCCTGATTTAAGCATACTGTCCAACTCAGCATCGATATTTGCCTGCATTGCGGGAGAGACCGGATAGTACCTTTGTTTAACCGGTGCCGCCTTAGTAGTGATTTTATGTTGAACGTACTTGGCGCAGCCGAGTTCGGGTTTAGCGATAGCAAAATGTCGGTTTACGAGAGTGTCTAATTGGGCTCGTTGATCCGAGTTCAGGTCGAACATAGACTGCAAATTGCCGGTAGGAGTATCAATGGCCGCTACGCCGGGTTTTGAGAATTCCCACTCCCCGAAACACGTCTGGGACTATTCCCACTGACTTCCAAAAGTCTATCCCTAGGATTAGGGTGTGCGGAACCTCCGGAACTATTAAAACATCGACAGCTACCACCCTGTTATTTAAACGAATAGGTAAGTGCAGGGTACCTAGACTGGTTACGGTCTGTCCATTTGCCACTGAGCAAACGGGTCTCAGCTTCTTATTTATGTGCAGGCCTACAGTACGCAACACGTCCCAACCCTTAGCTCCTAAGATCGTTCGATTCGCTCCTGAGTCCAACAAAGCTAACAACTCGAAACCCATGATTTCAACAGTCACATGCGGTCGACGGTCATCAGATGACCTTTCTAATACGTAATCGAGAATGACTTTATTTTTCTTAAATTTGGTCTCGCGCTCCTCGATAAGTCCCTTCATAAATTTAGTCGAATTGCTAAACACGCGCGAGGACACTGCTCGACCGTTCAGCGTCTCGCGGGGTCGTTTCCCTGTCCCCTATCTCTTGTTCGACAACGAGGACAAGTGTTTACGGTCACTTCAGGTTTGCCGCAACGGTAACAGAATTTCTTGCCGCGGGGTCGCGGACACCTACTGGCTCTATGGCCTGGTTCGTTACAGTTCCAACACCGCATGCTTGACTTGGGTGCCGGTTCTCGGTTCCTCCTCTCGGGAGTATTAACGTCACGCGTTTCGACAACATCAACTGGGCACGTTTTCGCGATAGGCGCGACCTCAACGTATGCCAAGTCTGTTTCTAAGTCAGACTTCTTTCTAGAAGGTAAGTTTCAATAGCATAGCGCCGTTCTTCAATCTTCCGTCCGTATAGCGCTAGCTCGTCGATCGACCGGACTTCCGTCAATCCCAACTGGGTCTGGTATAATGGTGAAATATTATGCAACAAAATACGCAACTGTTTCTCCTCGGGAACCGCTTCGGTCAGGCGCGAAAACATTGTGCGCATGATAGCGATATAAATGCCCATACTTTCCGTAGGGCCTTGCGTGCGACGTCTAATTTCGTCCAACAACCGTTCATCATAATTAGCAGGCTGAAACTCTAGACGCAATAAATCGACTAACTGTTGCCACGTGTTAGGGGTCGCTCTATTCGCGCGATACCATAGCAATGCGTTGCCCGAAAACAAATCGATGGCCTGCATAAACAACTCTTCTTCGGTAAGGTTTCTGGCCACTCTGAGTTCGTTAACACGCTCGATGAAAGCGTTGACCGACAGACCTTTCGGGTCACCTGAGAATTGTATGTTCCATTTCGAAACAGGGGTTGCCTTAAATGAGATCGTACGCGACATCGGCGAAACAAAACTCGGAGTCGACATAGTTGCCGCCGTCGTAGTCGTAGTCGTCGTCGCGACGGTAATGGTAGGTGCGACACCGGACGTCGATGGTAGCGTTACGGCGCTTTCTTCCTCAGCCGTAGTCGCAGACGACCCTAGCTTTACTTGGTTAAGTTCGTAGGTTGAACGTATGAGTGATAATTCCGCGAACGCTTTTTGTTTGAGCGCTCGCTCTTCCTCCGTTATAGCTGAACTATTCGTCAGACGGTTCATTCCGTGATAAAATTTCGTTTCAATCGTAGCCGCTACTTCTTTAGTCGGGTTAGCTAAATATACCTGAATCTTTTCCTCTAATTCGCCAATCAATGTTGTCACGGCCGTGAGATCCTCCTCGAACGTATACGGGTACGTCGGTCGCGTATCCATATCTGCGCGTCCCTCCTCTCTCAATACGTCGCGTAACCGGGAGGCATATACGTAATCTGCAGACGCATAAGGTATAACCCATCACATCGTTTTTCGGAAGTCGTACGGCCAATCAAAACACAAGTAAACTGTAGACGTGTAGAATTATAATGCGTCTGCACTTTACGCAAGCACCGTGACCACTATTATTTCTTATTTATTGTATCTTGAGTTGCTAAATACAGACTATTATTATTAGTATTGAGTTTTTTCTTGATATGTTCGGTTTATTCCAATTAAACGAAAAATATTTGGCCAGATGTAATTAGATTCTATTATTTAATTTTGATATAAGAATTTATCACGTTACTGCACGTTTGTAATATGACTGCTTTCGGCCAAATTTCGAGCTACCAGCTATCACTATGCAAAAAAATAATGTGTACAACATGTATGAAAACAACTTTTTTTACTAATTTGCTTGATAAACTCTGATTTCGCCCTCGTTAATAAAGCTGCAAATTCGTGAAAAAAGTATGACTTTCATAATTAGTTCTACAATATACTATTGTACAACTGTCATTAAAAATCAGCAAGATCATTTTTACGGACTAAATCTAAGTAACTTTTATTCATTTGATTATAATATAGAAAGCCGTGGTAGACATTTGTCAAAATAATCATGTTAGTTTTGACATTTGATTAGAATACAGAAAGCATTACTAGATTTTTTTCAAAATACCGACCTGTCGAACAACTGAAAGTTATTGATTTTCCTTAGTTATCTGACAAATATTAATTTACTAAGTATTTTTAACGTGTTAAATGTGTTTATTTTTAAAGTGTTCTCTCATAATATTTAATTTTGACATATATACAGTCGCCGCCAAAAAAACCGGGATAGTTTTTTTGACCTAATTTTCAAAATGCGAAAAGAAGTGCTGACACTGATAATTCTAATTAATAAATGTCTTCAAACGTCATTGCTTAAATCTCAATAATGACTTTTGATAACATTTATTAATTAGAATTGTCAGAGTCAGCACTTCTTTTCGCATTTTAAAAATTAGGTCAAAAAAACTGTCCCGGTTTTTATGGCCGCGACTGTAAGTGTAGTTACCTGGAATAAAAATGTCATTTTTATTGACAGTTTCACCAAAAGTATTTTTTTTACGAAAGTGATAGTTTTACGAGGGTAAAAATGACTTTATGTTAGGCTTCGCTATAAAATAGTGCGTTATTAGATAGTTTACCGTTAATAAAGTAGCTCTTTATTTCACACTACATATGAAAGTGCGCGTTGCTATGGAAATGAATAAATAACCAATTGTTTGCTCGCAAGAATGGTGGCAGTTTTGTTTATTACAACCACATTAAGTAATCCAAAAACGGCGAGATCCTAAATTCATTTGTAGTGATTGCAATACATAATGTAAACTTATTTTTTTTATATTCCTAGAAAAATAACATTTACTTCTTGCGATAAAATTTTTCGTCGTAAAATTACCATGACGCTGCTTGTGGACAAATCTTCATCCCCCGAAAAAAAAACTATACTTTTATCTTTTGACAAAAATATACTATTTACTTATATTAATGTTTTAATGTGGTTATTATAACACCAAAAATAGTGCTAATGGAGTCTATCAAAGCACTGTTTTTGTATTGTTATTTTCATATGAAAACATTGAAACGGTCTACTTTGTAGAACTGACAGATTGTCATACATATGAAATGTCAAAATTAAAAGTTTTTGATTATTTTTGTTGAAAGTATATAAAATTAGTGTATTATCCTCGTTTAATAAAATTCATTGCAGCTCTAGTTCCATTGGAGCACTCCTCGTTGCGCACGTCGTGCCCTAAACCCACTCGTGCTACATTACGCCCTCTTATTAAACTAGTATAATAATTAAATGTACTTCTATGACAGTTCAGAAAGTACTCACTTTCTGCACTCTCATGTAAGAATCATACTGTTACTGGCTAAAACTGACAACCTTTTAACAAATGTCAAATTAAAAGGTTGAATTTGTTATAGAATGCGAAACCGTCGCAGGAAAAATAGTATGCAACACAAGTGTGGGATGGCCATCGGAAAATGTATGTGAATACATAACATGTAGTCATTCAAAAACAACTACAGTTCCCATTGAAATCACTTGCAAAATTTGTATATGCCGCTTTATTTCTTATTCTTTTCAAACGAGCCTAAGCTGTCGATATTTACAAATGAAAATTTTGTCGAGAACAATAAAGAAAAATAAAAAGTACATGCTTATGGCAGGCGATTTAACGAGGCGAAGCCGAGTTGGACTACATAATAGATGCCGTAATCACACTTTTACTTCCTTTTATAATAAAGGAAGTATTGGATTCACCTCAAAAATTCGAAATTGAGTTTTCAACAGATCTTCACGTCTTAGAGTCCCCTGATCCCAAAAAACATATTTTTTTCATTGGTCTGTCTGGGTGTTTGTGAACAGAATATCTCATAAACGGAAAGAGGTATGGCGTTGAAACTTGATACGTATATAAGTTTTGTGTACTATGTAGATGCGACAGCAAGCTTTTTAAGAAAATCGCATAACTGGAAGTAGGTGTTTACTCTTGTGATTTTTCAGTTTTTTTCAATTTTTTCAAAAACGGCTCTAACGATTTTTTTAAACTTTACATTTTTATTACATTTGTAATGTGTATTGATGTGAGATAGGTGAATTTCCAGATGAATACCTCTAAAATGGGGTTCTTTTGTTTTTTTTAATTTTTTTTATTAACTGCTATTCTAAATAGAACACCCGGTATATTTTTACATTTTTGAATTCAGCTTAAAATTCTAGAGAAAATTTGTCTCTTGAACTAACACTCTATTTTGTACCGTTTTTGTAAAATTTGTAATTCTTGAAAATGTTTGACAAATGCTTAAAAATTTAAAATCAAATTTTTGGCTAATTATAAGATCACTGTAAAAGAAAGTTGTGTGCGTGTATCACGCCAGATTTGTTTACTTGTTACATACAATATTCTTTCTACGGCACAACAGAAGTATAAAAATTTAGTTCGTTAAAACTTTTTCTGTCACAGTGTATTAGACATTCTAAGTTATGTTGACATACTAATTATTTACGATAGACCCTGCGATCTATGATTTTAATGCGCGTTACCTTGGACTAACTTTTAACACTGATGATTAAAATAGTTCACTTAGGACACTGGTTCGATAAATAGTTATTTTTGTATGTACAACGCAATAGTATACTGTACAACTAGTTAGTCATACTGTTTTTCACGAATTTGCAAATGAGTACAAAAAGTTGTTTTCATATGTGCTGCTCACGTTATTTTTTGCATAGTGATCCCTTGTAACTCGAAATTTGGTCGAAAAGGACTTTACAAGTTACAACTACCAAATTGACAATTCACAATTTCAATAAAATAGTTAAAAAATTTTTACTTTCTTTACGTTTTTTGTTTAAAAAAGTTATACCTTCTTCACGATTTTTCGTTAAAACTAGACGAATTGCAAATAAAATGTTTGCAAAAATTGAATTAATATTAAGCAAAATTGAAATAAGAACGATAGAACTCTGAACATGAATTTATTTGATAGATTATGAATAATAATTATAAAACGTATGTCATTTTAACATTGGAACTCTTAATGTACTTACATATAGTAATTAATTAACTTTAGTATAATAGAGGGTTAAAACTAACTGTTTAAGTTAAAATAATAAATTGGTAAATATCCTGATCCATTTTATTCACTAAATTAGTTCAAACGCCGCTGGACGCGTTTTAGAACGTAAAATTAGTTTGCGTCCTGTTGTGTGTGTGTTGTGTGTACGAAAATGAATCACTTCACCCATTGAAAATAAAATGTAAAGGTCATCTTTTTACTTCCTTTTACAATAATTCGAAATTGTGTTTTCAACAAATCTTCACGTTTTAGAGTTCCCTGAACCCAAAAAAACATGTTTTTGTTCATTGGTCTGTCTGTCTGTGTGTGTCTGTGTGCGAACAGAATATCTCAAAAACGAAAAGAGTTATGACGTTGAAACTTCATATACATATAAGTTTTGTGTACTATCTAGATGCGACAGCAAGCTTTTAAAGAAAATCGCATAACCGGAAGTATGGTGTTTACTCTTGCGATTTTTCAGTTGTTTTTGATTTTTAAAAAAACAGCCTTAACGATTTTTTCAAACGTTACATTTTCATTACATTTTTAATGTGTATTGATGTGAAGTAAGTGATTTTCCAGTTGAACACCTCTAAAATGGGTTTCTATGGTTTTTTTTTCTTTTTTTTTATTAATTCCTATTTTAAATAGAACACCCGCTTTATTATTACATTTTTAATTCAGCTTAAAATTTTATAGAAAATTTGTCTCTTCAACTAAGGTTCTATTTTGTACTGTTTCTGTAGAATTTGTAGTAAAATAAAATTTATGGCTAATTATAAAATCACTGTAAAAGGAAGTTGTGTGCTGTATCACACCAAATCTTTTTAACTGTTTTCAAAAAATTACATTTTGTAAGAGCTAAATTTGGTTGGATACAGTTTGTATATCTACCGGCGTTTTTTGGGTCTGTAAACTTCTGTTGCTCGAAATATAAACATGCGAAGCTAACCTCAACTTCCTCTTTGGTAGTTAGATTTAATCAAACAATTGTGTCGTTTACAAATGTGTACTCTTAGTCTTCTAGAAGCATACTTCCCATATTTAAAAAAAATAGTAATTTTAGACGGTACTTTTAATAAGATATAGCAAGTCAAAGCGAAAGCACTGAGTAAACTGCAGACGTCTAGTGCCCCTCTGTGTCTGCACTTTACTTAAACTTTCATTGGCTCCATATTAATCAATTACCGATTGTAGCCGAACAGTTGTCGTAATACCTTATGCGTCTGCAGATTACGTATATGCAACCGGGAGCGCAACAAGGTAACCGCGCCGGAAGCATCACGGCCTCTGATTCTCAACTCGTATTCAGCCTCCGCGCGAAGCAGGCGTTCAATATGTAGCTTTAGCACCATGTTTACAAACGGGAAAGGAACGACTTATATTATACGTCGTATAAAAAGGAAAACGTTAGCGCGTGTTTGGTAAGTCAATTACGTTGGATATCCGAACCAAATCGTAGACGGTCAAAACGGGAGAAATCGGGAAAAAGTGGTTTGTTACCTCTCACACGACCGATGGCTTAACGGGACTATCTGTCCATATTCTTTGCGAAAAGACCGAACATAAGCGAAAAAGAGCAAATTCCAAAACTAGGCGGTCAACGAATGGCTTAACGAGCCTACTACCGACCAACAATGGTTACAGACGGTACTGCGCCCGAAATCGAGCGAAAGAAAAAAGAAAAAAAAGAAAAAAAATCCGAAATGGGGTCGCGCGTTGTCACGCAACAAGGTCTCCGACGTTAAAGCGTCAGAATTAAGACGCACAACGGATGGGCTTAACGAGACTACTCCAGTCCAATAACAGCAACAAGCAACAATCGGGCCGCCAAAATTAAGACACACAACGCAAAAAAAAAGAAAACCCCAAAATGAGGTCGGGCGTTGTCGTGCACCAATAGGCTCCAGACGTTGGAGCACCGAAATTAGGCGCGTTGACGAGAACAAAGGAGCCACAAGACCCCACAAGGCCTCACACGATGGGCTGCCAAAATTAGGCAGACAACGGGTGGCTTAATAAGAAAACGAACATACAAGGCCTCCGATGTTGGACGCCAAAATTAAGACGCACAACGAAGGGGCTTGACGAGAAGACGAATATCAGAAAAAAAAACAGGCCCACACGTTGGGATAGCCAAAATTAGCCTGTTACGGTATTAAAAGAACTTTACGACACCCACCCAAGGTGAGCATCGCACCACGGAATCAGTCCTGAAAAACTGGCACACTTGCCCTGAAATCGGTTCGAAATAGGCTAAAAGGCCACGGCTGGGACGCTCAGGGAGTCGGGCGTGAGTCACACGATACGTTCTGGGCAAGCGTGTGGTGGCATAATATATACAGGGTATGTCGAAATCATGAGGGCGCCACCAAGCCTGTCTTAACCCGGCTAACCGGGCCTGGACGGTTAGACGGGAGCGAAGCATGCAAAATACTCCGCCAATAGGATTACTCAAGAGTTGCAAGGTCAAATAACAATTTCGGGATTGCCTTATGCAAGGATTGTAATTAGGTGTCAATCCGACCGCGACTACGCAGCTGTCTCACCCACCTGCACGCTCAAAGCTCCCTCGTTCCGTCGTACAATAATCAGTACAATGAAGGGGGCGTCTATCTGTAACAGAACATGCACAAGTCGAAACAAAACAATAATTCCCTTAACTAACCAATCATGTATTGAACTTCGGGTTACAATGGGGCGGCAGAGTGCGTCGCCCTATATCTATACTTAGACTATAATTAAGGGCACCAGCTGGCACGCGCGCTCTAAACTTAGCGACAGATGTTGAACAGTAGTGAACAGTAATGAACAGTAATGAGTAGTAATGAGTACAAATATGCTGGCGCAACGCCTTATGCAGCGGACAGCGAAGATTAAATTAGCACTCGCGATATGGACAGTCTGCAATTCTGAAGGAATGCACCAATATGCTGGCGCGACGCCTTATGCAGCGGACAGCGAAGATTAAATTGGCACTCGCGATATGGACAGTCTGCAATTCTGAAGGAATGCACCAATATGCTGGCGCGACGCCTTATGCAGCGGACAGCAAAGATTAAATTAGCACTCGCGATATGGACAGTCTGCAATTCTGAAGGAATGCACCAATATGCTGGCGCGACGCCTTATGCAGCGGACAGCGAAGATTAAATTAGCACTCGCGTTCACAGCGGTAATCAGGTTAAAGACACATACCTTAATGCGTAGGCGGCGAGGGAGCCTGGTACAGTTGAGTTGCGACAGGCTGCAGTCGTAGGTGGCAGGTACCTTCGATGTTACAACGGCTATAGGGATGAGTGCACAACCGCCTTAATGGCGACGTGAGACGCGTCCAGGACGCGTACAACGGGACGACGAAAAATGGGCCACTTTCGTTCTGCGGAACAGATCCTCGTAGGTCGAGATGAAGGGGGCACGACCCCTTACTTACGGAAGCAGGAACTGGGCTCCAAACACCCACGCTACGCCGAAGACAATTCGAAAAAACTCCGACTCACAACCACCACACGAGCGTTCTTTGCAACGGGCTGCGGACAACTGCCCAGAGGGAAGCGTTGGCAAAGGTCACCTTGGTCGCGTCCCCACGTGACTAAACCTTGGCAGCCAATCGCGGGGCGATAAAACGAAACAAGTTAATGCCGGCACCAATGGCATCACGCCTCGACGGCGTGCTTTCTAGGAGATTCGGAATTCGGAAAAACGCCATCAGAGGGGAGCTCCAACCGACGAAAAATACTGCTTTTGGAGCTAAATATGTGCGACATCGTGATTCTGAAATTAGGCGATGGAGATAAATAAAGAACTAAAAGGGCTTAGCATACGGGCACGCTGCCCTAAAGCCTAGGTGGCTATTTAAAATACCAAAATGACCTAACACATTTCTGGTTTCATGTATTATTTTTGTACTTGTATCTAGTCTATGCAGTTGGAAATGGTTGCTACGTATTACTATCAGGCGTCTTCTACTGCCATTTGTTCCATGATTATCAGAATACAAAGTTTTTAAATCTTCCCTCTATAACTATTCACTGATTCATCAAAGACAAAGAAATGGGAGTTTCGAGAAGAATTCTATCATAGCTCAAAAATGTATATGAAGCAGCACGAAAGAATGTCATAAAAATAGTAATTGGCGATATGAATGCAAATACAAACACTGTTTGGGGGCGAAATTAATCAAAAGCAGAACAACCAAACAAGATTTAGGACACCAAAAACGTAAACATAGAGAAACGTGGTTCAATAAAGGGTATCAAAGGGTGGCTGACAAAAAAATAAGTTGCACAAAATGTATATACAAAACCAAACACCAGAGATAAAAGAACAATTTGAAGAAGTAAGACGCAAAGTGGACAAAATATATAGAACTACGAAAAGGAAATATGAAAACAACCAACACCTCGAAATGGTAAAATACTTCACACAACAAAGCTCGAGAAACTCATATAAGTTTAAAAAGCAACTAACAGAATCAAACCGTGAATAAACTTATGCAGAAAAATTGACGAGAAATTAAATAACGATGTACTGGGCATCGACGAGATTTGAACATTTTAACATACTCTCAGAAAATCAACTAGAAACTATCGCATAGGACATTGTACAACATGAAATTTCAGACGTAATGATGTACAAAGCAGGAGGTTACAAACTCTTAGAACACTTACACAGACTGATACTCAAGATCTGGACGGACGAAAAAACTATTTAATTATTTTGCGTATTTTATTCATAATATTCATAACGCTGTTTTTATTAATTGTTAAGATAATAGACATTTTTTTATTTTCTAAACCCCTACATAGCCCAGTGGCCAGGTCATGAAAAGGGGGTGGTTACCTTGCAAAAGGTTATGTAGTTTTGGATTTTGGATATGTTGTATGTACCCAGGCCCTTATTAAAAATCCAAGTTTTCTAATTTAGCACCCCTGTGCGAGCGTCAGTACGACCACTTTTCAGTCACTTTTTTTGGTTTTTGCTCAATTTTTTTTGTGGCTAAACCGTTTACCCAACTAAAATTTTGTAAGAGAGAAAATAGCTTCTAAATTAAAGTAACTATTCAGAAAGAAAAATTGGTAGTGATTATACAGGGGGTTAAAATAATATGGATGGATAATTTATTGTGACGCAGTTTTTAAACACTGTGGTTTACTGGTACAAACGCATGGCCAAAAAATGAATAAAATCTATCAAAGATTTTTCGTTTTTTGAAAAAAAAGTTAATCATTTTTAAAGCCCTCTAGCAGCTAAACTAAGCCGGCGGAGTGCAGTAGAGTCCCAAACTTTCTAATCACCCTTAACCACAGTCGAGTAGAGTCCCGTTGATGGTTGAATAGAGTTCCAAAAGTACCTTAGCAGGTTATGTTAAATTAAGTAATAGATGAAAAAAATGTTATAGAAATAAATTCTAGCTAATTTTGTGCTCTACACAAAATGGGGCTATGACACAACGCCCACTGGTCACAAACCCCAACTCAGAATTTGGTCATAACGCCCAACTTCGATTCTGGTCACAACGCCCAACTTCGTCACAACGCCCAATTTTGATTTTGGTCACAACGCCCAACTTGGTCATAACGCCCAAAAGCGATATTGGTCACAACGCCCAACTTGGTCACAACGCCGAATTTCGATTTTGGTCACAACACCCAATTTGGTCACAACGCCCAACTTTGATTCTGGTCACAACGCCCAACCTGGTCATAACGCCCAAGTTTGATTTTGGTCACAACGCCCAACTTTGATTTTGGACATATCGCCCAGGCGGCACAGAAAGTAAGAATAATGTGTATCTAAAATGAATAATAATAAATTAAACTTTTAAGGTGAGGTAATAGGTAGGAAAATTTTCAAGTTCCCGTAAGTAGTATTAATATTATTTATTTTTCATAATAATTCAGTGGCGTAATGCGTTGTCCAAAAAGTTTCTAAATTTGGATTATAACATATAAAGTTGTATTTTTTAGATGGAACTCATAGTTAGCTGTGGCATTATGAGAAAGAGGATTTTCTCCCATTTCAGTGACATATGTCGTATGGGATCGATTTATTCATTTTCACTACTTTATAGCAACAATTCATAATTTTTAAAATTTCGTAGTTTTCTAGTTGAAGACTTGTACCATTTAGAATATACGTCATTAAACAAAGTTTTTGCGTTGTTACAATACCACCGTTTGATTGACAGAATTAATCACGTTTGATTGGTGCTTATAATATTATAGTGTCCTTCATAATATATCCATTTATCACAACATTTTATTGTCCATTAAAACCTCTGCAGTTTCTCAAATTATAAATGCATTTTCAAAAATGTAAATATCCTACTTCTATACGAAGGAGGTTCGAAAATATGAAAATGATTGAAGCAAAAATTACTCTTATTTTTCAAAATACACAAAAATGTTAATTGGGAGCATTTGTTATAACATATCTATTAATAGTTATTGAACAAACAAGTATGTTAATGAGAGCGATTAATAATCGTGACATTTTAATGCGAGAGCGCCAGCGAGCGCGTTAATTGTAGATATTATTAATCGCCGATTAACATACTAGTTAAAAAATCATTCGTTAATAAGGGTCATTAATAGAAGATTCTTTATACATTAATGAAACCCATAAATAAACGATCAACGGAAAAAATTATAATTGATTTTAGATTGTTATTTGGTCGGTTTGTTTTTAATTATTTAAAAATTTGACACAAAAATGAAATTTGTTTGCACTGATTTCGAATCACGTAATATCCTGGTTGCTAAGTGAGGGGAAACTCAGGTTTGACAGTACACGTTTATCGTATCCGTTGATAAGTTAACTTTGAAGTATTTCATTTGGTAATACACAGCGTGGTAAGAAAAAAATAGGAGAAACCAGAAAAAAATGTTTTCGGAGCAAGTAACTGTGACTTTATGTTTGACACCTACTTTTAATTCTTCAAATAACATTTTTGTCTATTTTGAAAAATAAGGGTACTTTATTCTTGAACCATTTTCATATTTTTGAACCTCCCCTGTATACGAATATATTTACATTTTGGGAAGTGCATTTTTAGTTTGAGAAGATGTAGAAACTTGTATCAGGAATCAAATTTTCTGATAAATGGATGATAAAAAACTCCATGTGTTACAAATTTATGAGGGACAGTATATGTTATATTATACAGACTGGTGGTGGATAGTGTGAACATAGGCAGTCCATTGAGCTAGAATACAGTTTATGGGCTTTGTATGCGTTAGACAGAAATAGACATTTCTGATTTAAATAGTTATTTTCATGACAAGCGTCGAAAGTAGCAAATATCGTGCGAGTGTTGATTAGACAAACGAGGGCGTAGAGAAGCGAAGCCCGAGTGGATCTAAAACACGAGCACAGATATTTGCACTTTCGGGCGAGTTATGAACACTATTTTTTAGACGACCACTCAAAGTAAATTCTATTTTTAAGAATTGATCGTTATATTATTATTGGTGCAATTATACAAAATTAGAGCTTGTTGAAAGCAGAGCAGCGAATAAAGCAAAAGCGTCTGGATTATTTGAATCACGGTCTGCTGAATTGTGTGACAAACGTCAAAGTGACGTTTGTCACACAATTAAGCAGGCCGTGATGTGAATAACTTTGTGCCGTTACGATATGACTAGCACGATATAATATCGTGCTAGTGTATGAAATTGTCAACTTTCTGTAGTAGGCTGCTGTCGCGATAATGTTACTTTCATACGTGGTCGTCTAAAAATTTAGTATCCTAGAATTCAGTGTTTTCTAAAAACAAAACCTTTTGATTCTGCGAATACTAGATGTTAATCGCATATAGGTCTGTTTATGTCTAACGCATACAAAGTCCATAAACTGTATTCACACACATTTGATTACTTATCTTCACATTTTCCGCCACCAATCTGTATATTATGATATATAACACTGGAATGGGAAAAAATCCTCTTACTCATGATACAATTTAAAAATACTTTATTCTGTCAAACATCTTTTAAATATTAATCTTAAAATTGTGTTATGTAACTCGTTGGTTCTTTCTCATTTTAACTTTTGTAGTGAAGTGTATGGTGACTGCTTGAGTTCTCTTGATAAAAATCGGATTCAACGCGTACAAAATTCCTGTCTACGCTTCATATATGGTGTAAGAAGGAGGGAGCATATTTCTCATAAGCTGGCGGACGCAAATTGGTTGAATATGGCAAACCGACGGATTCTACAAGCTTCTTGTTTGTATTTTAAAATCATAAACAATAAGACTCCATCTTATCTCTTTGAACGCCTAAGTTTTCGAACAGACGTGCACAATTTAAATTTAAGATTTAAAGGCCGGTTAACACCTCCATTGCACAAAAGTTCTCTCTTTGAGAGATCTTTCTCCTATAGTGTTGCACGGGAATTTAATACTAGGATATGCAGCATAGAAGCGGCTTCTCCGACTACCTTTAAGTTACGGCTTAGGCGTCTGTTGCAGCTACAACAACAATAACCAACACTTACCTAATTGTTTTTTTTTTTCACAAATATATAAGATTTAAGTTCGAATTGGCAGTGCTATTTGTTTTTTATTTACCTTTATTTATTTATTTATTTTAAATATTTTTGCATAAGGTTCACATGGAAGAGCAGAACACACTTGTGTTGTTCTGATTGTGAACCTTTTGGTCCCCACTAACGAGTACCTGGAATAATTACTCTTTTTTTCTTTTTTTTTATAAATATCTCATTTTATTTTATTTTATAAGTATTTAATTTTTATAAGTATTGAATTTTTAGATTATGTTTACTTGTGTACTTGTTAGTAGCCAATAAATATATATTATTATTATTATTATTATTATACCACATACAACTATGGATTTCATCTAGAAAAATACAATTTTATGGTATAACTAGAATTTCCAAACTTTTTTGAATAACTGACTACCCACTGCATTCGTATCGATAAGGTGCTAGAAGAACGTCAAATTACTTTTATCTATTTTTAAAAATACGCGAGATATCAAAAAACGAAAAATCAAAAAATTCAATTTTTGTTTATAACTCGAAAACAAAAAACGGTAGCCCATTTTGGTTTAAACCATTAAGCTTTTCTCGAAAAAAAAAGTTCGAAGATGGGGTCCATTCTTCGAATCTAGGAAAAAAGTGCCGATGAAAAAAGTGCCCTTGAACAAAGTGCATGGAAAAAAGTACCGGCGGAAAAAAGTGCCGGTAGAACTCTTTCCTTTTTCTTCTTTGAATGCACTCCATTTTGGTGTTGCAACAGTTTGGTTTCATCGGTTGCAACTTCTTGTCGCATTTTTTTAATCTTACCAATTTTCGAGTTTATCTGAACACCGAACGATTCCCATACGACAATTTACATAACAATTATGCACTCAATCATTACGCAACATTATACGACATGTATTCCAAGTTTCAATCATCTTATTATAGCAAAATCGATGAGCCCTTCTTCTCCCGCCATGAGTTTGCAGACAAAGCACTCATTGTTGTAATCGATTGTTCCCATCAAAAAGACTACCTTCATGCAAACTTTGTCGTTTTTCGTGTTGCATTTGAAACTTCCGCTAACGTGCCAGCCAACACAACCGCGTATAGTCTCGTTCTTCACGATCGGGTTTTTACTTACAACGCATTATCAAAAGCAGTTAAACAACTGTAATTTCGCAATACACTTCAGTTGCACCTCGACTTTTAGCGTAACTAGACCGTGCTCTCTCTACTTAATACGATGAAGATCATTATCGACATTCAAGGTTTTAAGACGTCCGATAAGCACTTTAGCCCAAAAGAATTGGCCTCCTACGACGGCACCTCAGTATCTCACTACATTTTTAAATCCCCTTTCGCATTTAATTCCTTAACACCTGATTTACAACAACAAGCCCACTGGGTAATGACTCATAATCATTGCATGAACTGGAATGAGGGATTTACTCCAGCATACATGTTTCCTGCAATCTTGTAACGTCTTCTGCAAGGTGTCACCGAAGTATATGTGAAAGGTCGAGATAAGGCAACTTTTCTAAGCCGCTTTACTACCATCCCAATCATCGAAGTGGAAGAAAGACCGGCCCTCACCCCATCACAACCTGCTGGTTTATATCATTCCAAACCGATTTGTTATTGCGCTTTATCTAACGTGTATCATATTTATAATCACTACATAATGGAATAAAACAACTTTTTTTAATTTTTATTGTTTTTATTTGTTTACAATGTATACAGTTTAACTACGGATTAAACATCTACGTACTAGTGGAAAAGCGTTCTACATAAATTGTCTGCCTATGTTCGGCGCACAAGACGTCTCGCAGTACTTCATCCATAGTAAGTATCTTCCGATGGAACCGCAACCTATCCACACCTTCCCGTTCCCTCCGTCCTTTTCGAGTTTCTCGATACGCATACGTCCACATATGCAAATTGTAAATCTTATTCTTCGAGTCGTCAAACTGCACGCTCTTCTTCATTTTCCTTCCTCTCTATAAAGGCTTTTACTTCACACATTACGCCATTTTAGGCCAAGACTATCCATTAAATCTACAAGGAGGTTTTCATTTATGGCTCCGTCTAAAAATAGTTGACCGACAGCTGCACCATTTTTGTACTGTTTTTCTTTTTTATACAACTCTTCGTCACTAAATCCGGAACATCCTAACCCATATATGACTTCGTGCGACGCTTCAAAAGCTAAATCCTTTAACGAACTCACCAATCGTTCAACCGCACTAGGTACGTCTCTTGTAGCCGGTCGAGCAGCCTCTCTATAATTCATCCACATGACTACACTGCCAACTGACGGCTCAGTGTTTCCACTTCGATATCGCACTTTACCATAGAACTGGCGAACGTTAGCACTTCCACCATACATGCAGTCTTTTCAGAGTTCTCCTCCAGCTGATCCACTACAGACCATACATTTACTAAACAGTCTCCACAAAGGTTTGCTACACCCTTCACTATTTCTTTATAGAAACTCTCAAAGTGCAACGCCTTTAATTGTGCGAATCGCACTTCCACGAGTTTCTGCAAGCGCCACAATTCTTCTACAGTTTCGCTCGCTAAACGCACCTCTGACAACCCCACTTCCTCCAATTTGATTATTTTCCTTGTCTGGATCGCTTCAAATACAATCCTCTTTTTTCTTATTTCCAGAGCCACTCACCGTCGAGAGGATAGAAGTAGTTGGAAATCACCCCTTGATTTGCAATCAGGGCTGTCCACTCCCAATCATTTAACTGCACCCAGTCATTTTTGACACCCCGTATTATAATACTTGGGTTAAATTGCGAACTCCAATCAAACCTTACACTGACGTACTTAGAACTTGATTTATTTAATTTGTACGTACTACTATTCAGAAGTTCCGGACAGAACAGCGGTTGCGGCTTTCTTGCATTATTACTCTGAACTACCTCGATAGCTTTCAACAAGGCTTCCATTTTTGCACGACTATCGGATGCTACTACCCCTGCAGTCTCTTCTACGCGCTTTTATTTTTACATTTCCAAGGTTACATGTGGTAGGAGGTGACCGTAAACGCCGACCTTAAAGTCATGTTTACTGCACTACCTTTTTGGAGTCAACAATTATGGGAACCTTAAGTTGAAATTCCACATATAGCCTATTTGGCTTGACTGCCCAAAATTTTAGCATATCACCCTTTTTTAATGTCATCCCGATCATTTCGTGAAATTTATATGCTCCCATCTTGTTGATATAAATTTGGGTATTTTCGGGATAAAGTAAGACATTTGTTATTTCAGCTTCACAGAAGGGAATAGTATATTCGATGTCACCATGCGCTAGGATGTTCCATCTATCATCATTGAAGGCGCCGGATACTAGTTGTAAATCTCGTTCATAATATAAAGGCCCGCTTAGCTCTTCAACCACAAACACCTGCGGGTGTGATGTGGAATTCGCATGCATATGTTTGCCACATTTATCGATAGGCATTGCTCAAGCGTCGAACTGGATATGAATACCGAAAGCGTGGGCTTCTACTTATAAAATATCAATAATCATAGACGTCGCTAGGAGTGCAATAAAGACACAGACACCTTTATATACACATATATTTAATCAGTCCAACAATAAGTAATATATACTACATCCCCATCTAATAATTGAGCGAGAAAGCGCTGAATGGGGACCTCCACATGTTGCCTCCACCACAGGAATGGGTCGCCCTCGTATGTGGTGGGTAGCGTCCTCAGGAGGGTCGACTGCCATAGACGCTCGCTTCTAAGACTCATCGAATAGTCTATTGTTACGGCAGCCTGGAGTTGACGAGCTGATGGAGGTCGCGGTTCGGAGGTGATGAAGTATTCAAACTCCTTGTAAAATGTGGGCGCATCTTCAAAGAGTGCATCAACAACAATATCAGGCATGATGACTGGTAGCTGTAGTGGAAAAACGTTACGCTTTATATGCGAATCTTAAGGTAAGAGCCTTGACCTTCTACGTCTCCATCCTTGACTACGCTTCTATATTAAGTTGCCTGTTTTCTGTAACAGTCGTCATAATCCTCCAGCGCCTAGCATAATCATCAAGCAGCTATGGCAACTAACTTCAAGAACGCAGAACAATTTTACCGTCATTTTCGTCGGTTTTTGGCTAGTTGCCCTCCAGCATCCTCTCAACGGTCTCTCCAGGCAGTGGTCACAATGGAGTATGCCATGAACCTACAGGGAGAGACCCTAGCGGAGACGACCACCTTACGGACGTGGCCTGCAGCCTTCGAGGGATCGTCAGCTGTGTGGTGGCAGACCCACATCTTCAAGCCAGTGGACCGGTACCTAGGCCTACTGGAGGATGGGGAAGTTACATATATAACTTATACTTGGAAATAAATAAATATATTTACAAATATTTCGATGGTTTTATTTCAAAGTTTATATGGCGTTGCTGCGATCTTCGAGAGTGTGACCTTGAATTTTAGAATATAAAACTTTTTCAAACGTGTACGTAGTTAGTTGCCATCATGAGCTCAGAATCTCGATATCCAGAGTTTGCGAAATACTCCAAACGGTTACGAACATTCGACGATTGGAGTCGAAGTCAAACTCCAGAATCGCTAGCAGATGCCGGTTTCTTTTGCATCAGCCACACGATTAATTGTGTACAGTGTTTCTACTGCGGAGTTCAGATTTCTGGTTGGGAACGCAATGATGAACCCCTATCTGAACACCTCCGTTGGTCACCCAACTGCAAAATTGCCAAGGTCTACCAGCAATTACAAACCGTACAGGACTTGACTAAGCAGCTTATCGACGTGATGCATATTTCCCCCGGAGTAGATGTAGCTGGCAACAATGGAACGAACGCGGCCAACAAAACAAAAGGTTGCTGTTGTCATAAACGATGCAAAGTGCGGCACCAAACCATTCACTAGTTGCCATCGACTTGTTGAACATGCTACCAATACAATTTTTGGTTGCTCTCGCTGCAGTTCATGATGGGATTCTCTACGTCCTTCAACCGCCACGGTGCAGTTCAGCTTCTTTCGCCTACAATGATGGAGTGCACAACGTGACGTGGCGTAAAATGGATACCAGTTCCTTGACAACTATTTCCGTTTTTAAAATACAAGTGAACAACTTTAATGAACATAACGTTTTAACGTTCAAGATAAAATACAATTTCCCTTCATATGCGGTGGATACGAATTGGCAAACGATTTTGTTAAAAAATAAACCTGATGTCTTGAAGAAGCTGCTCTCACCCGCGTATAATTCCTGCTGTATATCTACTATTGTTTTAAGCACTATTTTATTCGCTCTAATGTGTGTGTCTCTAACGTATTTCTTAATCTGTTGGTATTATAATCATTTAGTCTAGCCACCACTGTAATTACTCTTTGTATGTGCATCAATAAAACTTTTTATTAAATTATGTGTATCTTTCACTCTACGAAGGTACTATGGATGAGTAACCAAATATTCTATCAGACTCGATGGTCTAGCGGTAAAAATACCCTCGGCTGCAGGTACCACTGCGGATGAACAGGGGGACCTAGGTTCGAATCCTAGTCTAGTCATAATTTAGACATGAAGTATTCTAGACGTTTACTTCATGCCTAATTTTTTTTTAATAAATGCGTTAAGCTCTGTCTGTTCTAAGCACTACTTAACTCTTTCTATGCCCTTGGCCGTAAACGCGATCTTAACCTTGAATTTTTTTAACGTAACTTAACCTTGAACGCGGGTTTGACGTTGAACGTGGCCTCGCTTCGAACGTGGCCTTGCCTTGAACGTGGCCTTTCCTTGAACATGGTCTTGGCCTTGAACTCAAGGCCAAGTGGTGGGGGGAGGTTCCAGAACCATCCACTTCCCTCTACTGTTATGATACTGTTATATGCTTGTTATTTGCAATTATTTATCTACAGGATACTGTAGCCATCTACCGAACAGAGCAATTCATATTTGAGCCACACAGTTGACATTCTGCTTATTATATGAGCGACGTTAGATTTCAGTAGGCAACCTTCTCCATTCTTAATTATTAATGGATTGTTAGATATGCACCTTTGCCAAATATTAAGCTAAACTTTTATATTTTACAAAATAAGCACGATCCCAATGCCGAGGCTCAGATTGAAATCATCCTATACTTAACATTGCTGTACAAACTGCAACTATAGAGTGGAAAACAAAAACACATTTATTGCATTAATATTTTATTTTACTATAAAACTATCGTACTACTTAATAATAATAAAGAATAAAAATTATTCCAACGGAACATTACATTTCTGTTTTTTGTTCACGCACAAACCGCTGCTTTGCGAAACCAAACCACACCACTCGCTTCCTATGTTTTCAAATTCGTTTTCTTTTAATGCTGTGTAGGTCATGCATACTGCTTCTGAAATTACAAAGTAAATATTGATGTTCCTCATTTTTAGTAATATTTTACATACCTTTCACGAATCTTATAATAATCAGTGTCGACACTCGAAAATTATGACGGTGTCTCATCCACAAACACCTCATTGCACATTCATTGGTAAATATGCGTTTTAATATTCTATTGGTACTATCCTTTGGCGAATTACCCCCAACGTCCGGAATTATTTTTTTCTAAAAATAAGATTCATGTAAATATAAGTGTAAAATTCATTTGCCAAATATTCGTTAATTTCGAACGTTATTTTTAAAGTTTGGATAACTGTTCAACGTAAAAAGTTGGAAATATAGAACTTACTGACGAAAAAATTCCAATTACGATTCTCAATACTCACAAATAATGCTGCTGCTTCATTATTATTAGTTAGCAGCTCGTTAAATTGCAATATACCGTCAAAATTTTGTAGAGGTAGAAATTGGTCCACTACTTCGTTGTTAACGTCATCCAACTTACTTTCGCCTGAATACATTTTGAACATCCAAAATAACCGGTGTGGTTTTTAATGCAACTAAGAAAAGCTTTTGGAGAAGCATCACAGATAAATGCATTTAGACTAACTGATATTTTGTGATTATTCACAGTTATACCGTTTTCTATAACATGTTTTGCTTCCTGTACAAAAGACGCTAAAAATTGATTAATATCAATAGGTTTTTTTATGCCGTGATAAATTATCAATTAAAAATGGTTCCGTATAAAAGTCCGTTACTATGGATGCCAATTACTGGCCAAAACTGACTGCCAGAACTTTTAGACAGTGGCAAACCATCGATATTTACATTAATTTTGATATTCGTAAGATAAACAAAAAAATATTTGGTCACTGAATATTCAAGACTACTGGAAAAACCAAAATTTGAATATTGGCCACCACTGTTAAAGTGGTCTATATTGGCATAACCAGTTCTTGGTGTTTTCATTAAAGTCCTAGCATCATTCGGTAGATGAGAATGACCATGTGATCTTGTAACGTTTCGCCCAGCGCAAACGCAATTTTTTAATTAGAAATTAAATCGCGCGTTCTCCCATAACATATTTTACGTTACGAATCGGAGAGTTGAATCTTTGGCCCGCGCGAGCAGTGATAAAATACGTCATCACGAGGAGTCGCATGTACACCTACGCGCCGCTCTCCCACCTACGACGTCCAAAGTGGTTGTTCGATAGCACGAGGAGAAGGCATATAAAAGCAGCTTCGCGACCAATTCACAAGGCATTCAGGTATTCATTTTATTCATTCATTCCCGAGAAATCCTAGATAATTCCCTTCCTTAAATCCTGTTCCTGCCCCAAACCTACCTGTAACCAGTTTTGAACCGAAGGCTCCACCAGGAGGCGGGTTTCTGGCTAATTAACCTGAATATATTCCCGTTCGGAAATCAGTTTTGAAACGAAGGCTCTTTCAAGGGACCGTTTCCTGATTTATTCATTCGAATATTTCAGTCCGAAACCAGCATAAATAATTAGTCCACTTCCCGTATCCAGATACCTGTAAACTCGCTCGGAAACTTGTTTTTAAGCGAAGGCTCTTTTCGAGGGACCGCTTCCACGTTTCCCATAATAATTACGCAAGCCAACCTCTCGGTGTAATTGATCCCGAAGTAAACATAATAGATCTCATATTTCCAAAAGGCCTGCGAGCAGCAAACTTCGCAACGATCGGAATATGTGCTAATTATTTTAACCACAGATATTTACCTGCCAGCCAAACTTTTCCAGGGACGTAGGGAATCGTCCGCAGCACCAGTACACTAAGCTGCAATGTGGGAAACATCCTCGAGCGTCTGCAACCGTCTCAAGGTCATTTGCCGGTGCACCAGCTGAAATACCGAATATCGCCCACTACACAAGTATACAACAACGTCGCGAACTCCGAGGAGGCTTGGCGACCTTCACGAACTCTCCTGCAGTGTACGCAACCAAAGCTACGCGTCTCGGTTAACTACTTAATCTCTCGACAGGAATGAAACTCTTTCCACCTCGGTATGTAATATACTATTTATATGTAAGAAACGAGGTAAGAACAATACATTAAGCCCAATAAATTAAGTAGACGAAAAGCACTAGTCACATTCCAATCGGTGAGGTTATAAAAGTAAAAACTAATAAACTGATTTTGTAATTCAAAATTTACAGTGATTTGCTTACATTCGCTGTGTAATTATATATGTATCAAATGTTGGGGGTATAGGGCTAAAAAGTAAAATAAAATAATGGACTTACTTCGTTTCTTTTCAAAATTATTAAAAAATGGGTTAAATTCCACTTATATAATATTATTATATAACATTTATGTAATACCATTATGTATGTATTTAACTTTAATAAATTATAAAACAGTTTCATATGGAAAAAATGCAATGTTATATAATATGGTTAAAGTTGACACTAATCAACATAATTATATAGCAGTAATATAACAATGTTATATATATATACTCTCGTAAGTTAAATACCTATTACGTGGAAAATATGTAACTATGTTATATAGCAATGTTATATTTTGTTATAAAACAAGTTATATAACACCAAATGTAACAAAACTTATATAACATTAATTCCTTATTTGTTATGTTTCAGTTATGTATCACAAACATAACAAATGTTATATAACATTGTTACTCTCGTGTTCCATAACATCAATATGTTTGCTGGGTAGTACTAGGGCTTCGACTCCCAGGAGAAGTATTCAGGGACTGTACTATTTAGTTGGTTTTTTACAGATTCTCTACATTTTCTAGTTTTTTCCTTCCAACTCTTTGTTAGTTATCTTCGCTCACGCTCATTCATTTTACTTTCTGACATTTTTATTTTACCATAGCAACTCGCCTTTGGTAACGCTCTCTTTCATTCTGCTTCATTAATTCATACCTCTCTGGATCATTGTATAAGATTTCTGTACTCTCTTATCCTCTGTTTCACTTTATTAGATGTTTCTCTGTTATTGTTCTATTTCTGTACCATTATTTTTTGCCTTTCCTGAAAAGAGGCGATTAATATGAACTATATTTTATAAACAGATGTTATTTCTTTTGAAAGAAAAAAAATTGTGTTAAAATTGAAAGCACTGTATTATTAGGTTCATTTATATTAAAATCCGTATTACATTTTTAGTTAAAATTACTTGAGTAAACATACAGCATTATTATATCAGAGTTTACACTTTATTTTATGAACTAGCTGAAACCCGCTGCATATACCGCATTTAAAATGTACGACAAATGTAATAACTTTTGTTGCACTAAAGAAAGTTTTAAAAGCACGCTAGAGATTGGCAGTAAGGAAAAGTTAAAAAAAATATATTTTCAAATGGAAAGTCTCTGGAAAGGAAATGCTCGCCTCTGGAAGGCGTCCTAATTAATACGACGTTGTTGGAACGCAGTCAAAAAAAAATCAGGAAAGAATTAATACTCTTATGAGATTATAAGTGAGAATTATTTGTGCCACCGAAATAATTTTCAGCTGCTTGCAATCTGTGTTTCTTTTCGGGTTTAAGCCGTTGAGCGTCATAAAAATATAAATGCGGTAACTCAAGTCTCCAGTTACGCCGTTATGGATATTGTTAAATAACTCGATTAATTATTATTTCTTTGTCATTTTAAACTGAAATTATTATTATTATCTCTTTAATAGCAACCATAAGTAACTGTTTATAATGTTTATATGCTAGCGAGTTGTTCTTAAATCGCTAGTGAATTAATAGTAAAGTACATTTTTTCTCTATAATAATTTTCAAGGTCAACTCTAGGGGAAAAGTTGCATTCCTGCAGGGTCCCTAGCTTTAATAATGTTGGTATATAGATTTTCAGTTCTTTTCTTCCATTAAAAAAATGATTGTCATTTTGATAGATATGTCATAATAGTGGGTAAAACGAACAGCATAGTAAAATATTGCAAATCCTTTATCTAAAAGACGTGTCTGTCCGGGACGCTGTTTCAGCAGCCAAACCGTAAGAGATAGAGAACAAAGTTATGAAAGTTATATGTTTGGAATGGTCATGTCAGGTTAGGAACCGAATTTCAGTCACGTGACACTTCCGGTTTTCGAGAAATCACGTGATTTCCGTCCGTCCGGGACGGTCTTTTTTGTTTTATTAAATGAGACATTTGTCTCACTGGACTGCTAGTTTATTAATTATTAAACTTACAATATTTGAAAATAAACATAATGAACGTTTGCAAAATTAAAGAAATTTGTCAAGAGTTCAAATTAAGAAACTTTAAAAAAGTGCTACCAACACGAGGTATAAAAATTTCCTAGCGTTTTAATCACATATCTACCAACATTGTAACACTTTGACAGTTATTATAGAAAAAAACGTACTTTAGATTGTTCTACAAGTTAAGAAAAGGGAGAGTTTTACAGCGAATGTAACAGTTTTACGTGAGCATGGACGAATCACTTTTCCAATGTGTTGAACATGCAATTTTTCCGTGTAGTTGACAAAAATATCTTTTTCAATAATTTTGGTCAAAGTATGGAAACGCAATTTTTACTGTACTGTAAAAATGAACTAAATGAATTAATAACAGATTCATCCATTTTCAAGTAAGCTTTATTCTATAATGTATAATGATTAATTTGTACAGAGTTCGGCAACGAAGCAGGGGTGGAAGATATTTCTAAAACTATGAGAGTTACATGAATATTGTGTATATAAAAGTTGTAGGTACGAAAGTGGTGCACATTACTAAAATATTTTTGATTATACAGGGTGTCGCAAAAAAGTATGGCGAATCAAACTTACTTTCTTTAAATAGAATGCCCTATATTTGGGTAGCTTAAAAGTTTTGTATTGAAATACTCATCATTTTCATATAAAGTTGTATAGGTCTAACGTCAACTGTTTTGGAGATATTAACGATTTTATGCAAAAAAATGCTGAACTTCAGGCGACTGCTGTAAGCGACAGAAAACAATTGAATGAAGGAAAACGTAACCAAAAAATTATGATTTTTGTCAACTATCTTTCAAGTGTAAAATGGTGGATCTGGGTATTAATTTTATATAGGGTGCTCAATATTTGCAAATTTAATCATTTCGATTTTTTTCAAATGGAACGCCCTGTATATTTTTGTATTTTTGAAGAGCCCTTTTAATGAGCTTTCTTTTGATATGTTACTTTATACTTCTAAGTTCAACTGTTTTTCAGATATGTGTGTTTGAACATAAAAACAATTTAAACGCCTTAAGATGCTTTATTTCAAGGGATAAAAAACAAACGCCCTTAAAATAGTGATTTAAACGCATGATCTCTCTAAAAATAAAAGCACAAAACCAGGTTTAGAAAATATAAATTCAGTCAGTGTTTATGCAGGAAATTATAAACACGAAAAAACGATAAATGCAGGAATAAATTAATTATTTTAAAGGCGTTTGTTTTTTATCCCTTGAAATAAAGCATCTTAAGGGGTTTAAATTGTTTTTTATGTTTAAACTCGCATATCTGAAAAACAGTTAGAACTTAAGAGGTATGAAGTAACATATCAAAAGAAAGTTCATTAAAAGAGCTCTTCAGAAATACAAAAATATACAGGGCGTTGCATTTGAAAAAAAATCGAAATTAAATTTGTATAACATTAATACCCAGATCCACCATTTTACACTTGAAAGATAGTTTACAAAAATCCTAATTTTTTGGTAACGTTTTCCTTCATTCAATTGTTTTCTGTCGCTTACAGCAGTCGCCTGAAGTTCAGCATTTTTTTGCATAAAATCGTTAATATCTCCAAAACAGTTGACGTTAGACCCATACAACTTATATGAAAATGAAGAGTATCTCAATACAAAACTTTTAAGCTACCTAAATATACGGCATTCTATTTTAAAAAAAATAAGTTTGATCCGCCACACTTTTTTGAGACACTCTGTATAATCAAAACTATTTTAGTAATGTGCACCACCTTAGTACCTACAACTTTTATATACTCAATATTTATGCAACTCTCATAGTTTTAGAAATATCTTCCACCCCCGCTTCGTTGCCGGACCCTGTACAAATTAACCATTGTACATTATATAGAATAGAGCTTACTTGAAAATAGATGAATCTGTTATTAATTCATTTAGTTCATTTTTAGGTGAAATCAATATGATTTTGAGCAGTTATGAAAAGTATCAAAAAGTCACTTTTTTTAATGTCACCAATAACAATGTGAAAAAATAATACATTATAAGAAAAAGAAAAGCATAATTTTTACCAAGATGTGAGTTTGCAGCTCAAGGGCGATGCCAAGCACTACAAATAAACAGAGGCAAAAATGGTGTTCTGCCCTGCCGCGTATATACAATTTTTTCAACTGCCAGGATCAGAACCGTAAGAAACATATTTTTCGACGACTCACATCGAAAGTAGATTTTTCTCACTGTCATTTGACAACAGAAAATTGACATTTACCGCTGAGTGTGCGTTTTCATCACTTTGCTGCTCACCGAGCGTTTTGGGTTTCCATGTGAACAAAATAGGTAGCTACGTCCGAATGTTCCCTTGACAATGCCCGTCATTTGTCGAAATAATCGCGTCACATGTCTAATAGACTGCACGAGTACTGTTAACTTGATTGTCAATTAATATTTGCAATAAAATGAAATATGATATTTTCCATTAATAATATGCTCAGTCGTCGAAAAAATAGTATGTATGTTTCAAGCTAAAAGTGCGCTTGCCACTTTTGCATGATTGCTGGTTTCGGCTTTGCCTCAACCAGCAATATTCACGTGCAAGCGGCAAGAATGCACTTTCAGCTCTTAACATACAATATACTATTTCATTACTCTAAATCAAAATTATGCTGTAATGCGGATTGGGCCATAATTATAACGGGTGTTCATAAACAGCCGTCATCCCAGTAGGTTTCGACTTCAGAAACGTATGTCTATTAAAATTGTGAATAAATGCGCTATGACAGTACTCAATGACGTTTCATTGTGTTGCACGAATTAATCAAAGATATAACATTTTGTTTTTCAAAGCAACTGGGATGACGACTGTTTATGAACACCCGATATATAACAGCAATGAGATAACATGAACAACAAAATAGAATGCTTGAGTAAGAGATGACCATACAAAAAAAATTATTTTAGTAGGCATGTGTGGTTGACATCTGTCATAATTAAATGTGCGTCAGGCCTACTCCAATATTTGCTATTATGTTTATCTCTTTCTTACTCAAGCAATACGTGTTATTTTCTTGTGTTATCTTATTGCTGTTACAGTGAAATTCCCCTTCGCGGATACACGGTCACTTCCCTTGGACAGACAGTTTCTCATGGTCCCGACCGACTCTCATATAATTTGCATTGTGTTAACTCCCTCTTGGACGGACATTCTCTTGAAAGGACGCGGACACAAGAAAATGTTCTCTTAAACGGACAAAAAACAAAATAAAAAATAAACGTCTTGTCTCATTTTTCTGTAGCAAGTGTCGCTGTTGCATTTCTCAATCGCGCCGCGCGCCAACTTCGCTGCCTGTCTTCACTGAGGGACTTTCCCGAGTTAACCGGGGATTCACCGACTTCAATCTTTCGGTACACGCGGGGATTCAGTATTAGTCTGACGTCTATGCGGAAAAGACACAGTGGGCGACACATTCATTGTAGAAATGGCGCCAAATATAAAAATTCTCACGCTTAAACAAAAAATTGAGATTGTTGAAGTTCACAATAGGGAAAAGTTAAGTGTAAGGAACTTATCCAAGCGTTTTGATATCGGAAAAACAAACTGCTGATATAAAACATAAAGAAAGTATTTTGTATGTAGTAATATTTTGTAAGGTAACAAATCCTTATTTTTTCCTTAAGTTTTAAGTTTTTTGTTTATTTTAAAAACATTTACATACATATACGTTTTAAATGTCCCAATTTCTTTAATTACAGTTTTCATTAAAAAACCGATTTTGTTTCGTATTTCTTTTAGGCGGACACCCCTCTTGAACGAACACTTTCAGTCGGTCTATATAATAATAAACACAGAAAGGAACATTAACACATAAAATAACTTTTCATATCAAAACTTGTACATTCAAAATAACTTAAACAAAAAAAAATTACAAGTACTTTCTTAATTCAGCAATTTTTGTCTGAATTATGTTAGACTCATACGTTGTATCGCGTTCTATTTTTTTTGTTTAGATTCTAGCATATATATTTCTTGCGTGGCTTTTCTCTTCAGCGATGCTTCTTCACTTTCCTGTTGTTCTTCTTTTCTTCTTTGTTCCAAAGCCAACTTATATTTGAAGCTAGAATTTTTTACATAGGATCTCATTTTGTCACTAATGACAACATTTAAAACATCACCCTTGCTGTGTACAGCATCATAAACAACACGCTGACAAGTAAGAGATTTTCCTTTTAAATTTTCTACTAATAAATGTTTATTAATGGAAAATCCAGCCTCTACATTAGCATTTCCATGGGACATAATCAAAATGAATTTAACAATGTTCCATAAATTTTCGAATTCATGTCCCACAAGCAAACGATGATAAAAGCAATCCAGTCTCTCAGCCTCTTTATACAAAGCGATTTCAGAAATCTTAGTTTTAATAAATGTCGATTATTCAATTTTTGATCGTTCTGCTGTAGTCGCTGTAATAAACTCATGATCATGTAATATTTCTAGTAATTTATCAAATTTTTCCATGTTCTTTAAATACCTTCTTGTTTCAAATCCCACATCAACATCCTTCACGTTTTTCAGATTAGAAGCATTTTCCAAATTAATTTGTAGGATTTGCTGTATATTTAAATCTGATGTATCAACCTTTACAATTCGACACAATAAATTTCGGATTAATGCTTCCATATCGTCTTTTAAAAAAGATAACATTGGATTAGAAGTTTGATACTTCTTTAAAAATGGGTCTAATATAGAAGCAATCAAAGCAAAGAAAGCTAATTTTGGTTTTATAAATGAATCTTTACAACCTGACTTAACATTTGTTACTGAAATATTTACTGGCAGTTTAGTTTTAGTGTTCTATGTAATTTTTTATGTGATCTAGAATTTCAATAGCTCTAGTTGCTGCAAAATGATTCTCAACCCATCGTGTTACACAAAATTTCTTGGGAAAATGGTGGGATTCGGTCACGTTTTGAAAGTTTGCCCTTCGCTTGGGAGAATCCTTAAATAGATAATAAATTCCTCTAAGGAATTCATTCATTTTCCAGCCAGCAGATTTGTACCCAGTTTGCAATGCTCCATGTACTATATGAAGCCCACAAGAACCAATATCAAGTATCTTTTTTGTTGTTGACTTCATCCGATGTTCTTTTAATAAAGAAAAAAACTTCCAATCAACATTAGGGACGCCCATGGAAATCTACAAGAACATTATTATTAGATAACTTGTTTAATGTAACTAAATTTTTTATAAAACTTATTACCTGTAAAATCCTATTTAAATGAAGGGATTGAACTTCCTCTAAAAAATATTTTAAATGTTGTATAATGGAAGACTTGATACTATTAATTTAATGAAACGGCAGTTGGCCGTATCTGAACATTTGCGTCCACGAAAACAGACAGTAAAGGCGGTATCTAACAAAACAAAAAAAGAAGGCGGCTTCTACACTCAGATACTGCTTTTCACTTTTGCATTTTGCATATGACGCCTTCTTGCGCTTTATAAGTAACAAAATTTCTGTAAATACCGCCTTTTTTCATCTGAAAATCATAGTTACAGTGCAGATATCGATTTGTTACTTACCTAAAATGATTGGAATTTTGTACCAATTCCAACGATACCAATAACTCAATTTCAATTTTTTTGTAGATACCACCTTCTTGCTTATGACGGCAGTATTGAGCTATACACATTTCAAACTAAATTAATCTTAATAGTAATTTACGTTACGAGACCGGAAAGCAGTGTTTTGCAGGTCGAACCAAGTAGATTCCAAACTTGGGGAGCTCACGGTTTTCTGTATTTCTTAGGTAATCTTCAAAATGTCGCTATAATAAAGGAAACAAATTGTTATACTTCGTGTAACTCATCTTTGATCGGCATACCTGAAAATCAGCGCGTATGCAGGTTTATTACCGACATCGGGGTACAACGCCAACTCTTTTTACTGCAACGTTTCTCTCGTATAATTCTTCGTTGATCGGCATACCTGAAAATCAGCCCGTATGCAGGGTACAACGCCAACTCTCTGGTATATTTGCAGGGCAATCAAAGCGATGAACAACAATTTGCAAAAGTTTCGTAGTCAAAATAATTTATAGGTTATGTGTAAACATCAGAGTCAGAGACACATTTAATATGCTTAAAAAGCACGGCTTCAATATTTCTTTGCTTCGGCCGTTGGTTGCATTCAGTAACTCTCTTTATTATTAACCAAAATTCACTTGCCTTTGAATCTGTGTCAACAGTTTTAAAAAACACAAGAAATAGACATAATAAATAATTGTTTTCTCTGATAATATCGCTATTAAAAGTTAAGGGAAGTTTGTTTACAAAAACCAGAAAATAGAAATGGTGGAATGCAACTGTGGTACTTTTAGTTGTGTAAACACGGCTTTTAGTCTTCTGCATTATTATAAGTGATTCTCAAAAATTTACTTTGCTACTGAGTTGAGTATCCTCATTTACAGACACTGTATCCTCCGTTACATCATACATGTAACGAATTATTGTACTTACTCCAATAATTGAAGTTAGAAATTTCACATGTATGTAATCAACTAATGTAAATAACAATATTAAATATATGCTATTAAAAATAGTTTAATATTAATACTCACTATGACAAGAACGGAGAATACAATGGTTAAAGAACCACCAGCCACATCAATCAATAACAAAATTAAGAACACGAAACTAAACGGCACATGTTCCATTTCGCAGTAAATATTAATCAAAATGGCTTCCTTTCTTCATCTTTAGACACAACAAGCATCAGAACTACACTCTAATGTCTAATAGAGGAACTTATATTTCTGGTATTTCTGGAGTATACATTTCTGGACTGTGACACACACTTTTCGGCACAATTTTGAAGGATGTCTTTATCCTAAATTTAACTTTATGATTTTTTTAATTAATATATTGTTACGTTCTTAACGTTCGGGCTATTTAAAATTATACGACAGACATGGGTTCAAATATTTATTTACAACAATGAATTATTACGATTATTCTTTACAAGCACATGCGAGAATTATCAAGCAGAACACAAATTAATACAAGCACTAACGACTATCGGTACACGTATTTCTATTACATACGGATTTATTTATATCACTCTTAAACACTAACGATTATATATTTATTTATCTGGTCATCTATTTCTAACAACTATTATTATTTATTTCTTATTATTACTTCACGAGAGATTATGTACACGCGGTTATTTATATGGGGGCTTCTAACAAGCCTCGACGTGAGTTCGAACTGCCGCAGAATTATTTCAGAACTCCTGTGGGTGAACTCCGCCCGCTTATATATCGCGCCAGTAAATCCTTCCAGAAGCCTCCAGATAGTCTGGATATTCACTAGAAACTCCAGACGGAAGCATGGCGCATTTGACCTCGGGCCCGTTCTCGGGGCATCTGTTCGAAGTGACTCATCGCGCGCACCTGCTTCTAGATCGATCTGGAAGTCGTTCTCGCATTCGTTACAATATATTAAAATTAAAAATAATAACTCAACTTATTCAATTATTTAATTTAAAGCATTACTGATGTAGCTATTAATAAGAAACAGCTTTGTGACATATAACGGAGGTATATTAATGTATACCTTCATAACTCTTTTAATTAAAAATTACATATTTTAACAAAAGTGTCATGATTGATAGAAATGAAAACATACTTGTGTGTAAATATGAACGAATTAATATTTAAGCCAAGGTTTAGCAGATTGTATTGTGAAACAAGAATAGTGTTTTTTCTTAGAATGGACCTTATATGAATTTATGTAATCTTTTATAATAAAGGGCCAATTTAACACTATTATCTTATGCTTGTACTATTGATTGAACTATGTTCGGCATGGGGAAATAGCCGGCTATATAGTATACCTACTCGTGAAAAATTTACTCGTTATTATGTAAATAATCATCGCTATTATGTAACTTTCTCTAATTAGTCTACAGAGGTTAAAGACTGAGTTCAAGTAAACTTTAACCTAAAAAAACTAATTATTTTTACGTATACTGAGATGGTATTTAGCCCGTTACACAACTCTGCTTGCAGCATAGATAATTAAAGCAAGTCAATAAAGCACAGAGCTGGGGTAAGCAGGCAACTGCAAGAAGTCACATTAGAAATTTTAATTCATAATCACATTGGTAATAGACCAAGAGCCCATAACACCCGAATTACTAGTCATAGCGGCAAGCTTCGTAGGTAGTAAACCTTTTTATATTGCCCAAGTAGGTTTCAAAAACGCAAGTATGGCAGCCGAACTGCGGTTACAAATATTAACGGCGGCTTTGGAAAATTGTTAATAAAATTAAATATATTTTTTTAAAGCGGCAAGGCCAATTTTAGTTTTAATCGATAGACAAGGTCCCTAAACCAAGACGAAAATTTTGTGCCATACTGATAGGAAGGGTATAAAGGGCCGCCATACTAGGTCAAAGTGGTAGTTTTTTTTATTTTCTGCTACCAGAAAGAGATACATTTTCATTTACTTGTCAAAGTTTAATGTATCTCTTTCTGATAGCAGGAAATCCATGGAGATATGCTTCAAATCTTAACTCAATTTACATATGAAAAAACCATTGTCCCAGATTTATTTGCACACGACTGTACATTGTTAGAATATAAGTTTAAATTTAGAATATAAGTAGTTGATTTGTACTAAGTTAACATCCGCATTTATGTAGCCAGATAGGCAATTGTTGTTAACGGAATAAGAGAGAAACAATTGAAATAAATTATTTTGAGAGCAGTTGAATTTGTGTCTCCATTTAAATTAAGATTTAACCCATTTACAATAAATATAAATAAAAAATAATTACACCAAGTTGTTCAGTAAATTCGGGAGCATCAGTGAACGTGTGGGCAACGTTTTTGCCAATAAAAAGTTTATATCACCTCAGTCAGTTTCCGAACGTGAGTCGTGGCCAACTCAAATTTGCGAGGGTCAACTGCGAACAAACCAGGAGCCGAATTCCAGAGCTGACGACTGCGAGGCATCGTGGGGAGCTGTAGTAACAAGACCAGCATCATCTACGTCGAAGACAGCGGTTCCTAGAAAAGATCCAGCTTGGGGCTCCGTCCCGAAGATAGAAACGAAACTTGAAAAAGTTAAGGTATAGTAAAAACTTTATTGATAGCTTGAGGAGCCGGAAATTTATGTACCAGCGAGACGTTACCATTTCGAGTAAGCAGCAGGCATATCCAAGGCTCCAGACAAATTATTTTCCCAATAAATAACCAAATTAGAATTGTGAGGTTAGTGGAGCGATTAACAAAAGGATAACCCAAGCGGCGTCGGTTCTCGTTACTGAAACAAAAGAGAGATTAGACCGCGAAAATACCATAAATTGAATAAATACCTGATAATTTGTTCATAGATTTGCTTTTGAATTCACTTGTAATAACCCAGAAACGAACCGCACGTAAGATCAATTTGTTGACAGATAAATTTGACAGCGCAGTGAGTTTGTTCTTTGCTGTTTATAAATTTTACAGCCCAGTGGCGTAACACGGAAGTTTTTAAATTTGAACATAACGGGGAACCTAACTTGAAGATTTTGAGTTTCATGCCTACCGAAAAATAGCTAGTCATAACTTATTTTACTTGCAGATGTGCGTATTACTATAAAGGGCAAAACACTATAATCATGAACCCATTGATACAATTATTTATTTACTTTTGATCAGTCAGAATTTGCTTTCAATAAAACAAAATAAAATATGTGTAGGGAGTGTATTTATTAAATAATTTAATTATCATCACAACATATCTCTACAATACAAACAGTACTTAAAAATTATTTATATTAGCCAAACTGCCAAATCTATTACTATCCGTCCCAGGATTCTTCCTCCTGACGTCGCACGCGGATGTGTATGAAGTAAGATTAACTACCAAGTTGGTAATTGAACAACTATAATCATGAAACTTCCGGTCAGTTGTCAAAGTCAACGGCTAAAAGTGAGGTTAGGTCGTCACAAAAATATAATATAATAGTTAATGAAGTGCATTATATTTGCACGGCGAAGCAAAAACAAATAAATATCATTTAAAGTAATTTTGCTAACTTTTGGAGTTGATGTGTATAAACCTGGGCATATTTTTTTAATTGTATTGAAATGAAGCTTGGTCTTATCACTGAATTGTATTATTAACTGGAAGAGCAACTCATACGACCTGCGCGTGAAAATATATGTGCACATTTGAATAAAATAATAGGGTCGACACTCGCCCACCGGGGGTGTCGTGCGTTTGCGCAGTTTAGATTGTTTATCCATCACTCAGCTGTGCGCGAAAATGACATAACCTAAATTTATTTTGAATGTTTTCGCGTTTTAAATTGGAAGGCAATTAAGTTCTTAGCCTGTACGAGGAAAGACAATTTAGTGAACGCTAGCATAATACAGGACTCCTTCAAAACGCTATGCAATTCCCTGGAGGAGCGTGAGAACTAAATAACGAAGGTCACCAGTTCCGCTGCAACTCTGATCGCTGTACAGAGGTCTTCCTTACTTGGAAAGATGTCACCGATGCTTAACCTGGAAAGGGTCAAGCGCTATTCCAGGTGAATCAGTGGTTAACATGGCTGCAGGAAGCAGGATTCAAAGAAGAGGAGGGTGACGAGTAAACCGAACCTATGCGACATCGACATATATATGATATACTTAGGAACTTACGAAAGATGGGATTTGCATATACTGAACCCCGTATTTTTCGAAGAAATTGCCTTGTTGTGGAAATCGACAATCGATTCCTAGTGTCAAATATTTTCGGTAAGCTGTCTCATAATTAAAATAATAATTAGGTAATTTGTTCTGTCCATTTTAGGCCCGATGATTTTCAAATTCTGGAAGGCAGAAAAATATTGAAATCGAGTGCTGTTCCTGCCCTAAAATTAAGGCCAATTGACATTAGAAAGCAATTTAGTATGAGAACACCAGATTATCAACGAATACTCCAAATTAAGTTTTAGAAATGTAGTACAGAAGTTATTAATATTATTATGTATTTAGACTGTTCAGTTGCATGTATGTGTTTTACATTCTGCGCACTTCCTACTTGGTATGAATGTTGCTCGACATCGATAGGTAAAAGAGGCTAAAGACAGTGAATGAATGAATGTGTTAATAGAATAAACTACAATAATTTTATTCGAACCTCCGTAAACAAGTATGTTGAACAAATTATAAATAACTGTATTAGTGAAATGTTTTGTAATGTACTTTAATGAATTTTTATATTCGACAGATAGATGAATACTTTTGGTTCTTGGTATATTAAGGATGTTAAGAGTATGGGTTCTTTTAACTTGTGGTTGTTGAAGTATGTGTGCCCTGACTGTTATTCTTCTATTAAAGTATCAGTTCCATTTTTTGAATCCGTAATTACTCACAGCTAACTGCTACCATAGGGAGGATAATAGATGGAGCAAAAAAGTCACAATTTGGAGGCCACGAATGGGAAGAAGAAGCGTGAGACGACCAAGGACAAGATGGAGAGAAGATGTTACCAAATTAGCAGGTCCACAATGGATTAGGAAAGCTCAAATATGAGAAGAATGGAAGAGTCTTGAGGAGGCATATATCCAGTATTGGAATGGATGAAACATACTGAGAGAGAAGAAGAAGAACTGCTACCTATATAATAAAGTTAACATACCATTTGTAATTGTAATAAACTGAATAGTTCCTTCTCGCAGCCAAACCTTCACGTGTGGTCGCGGAATACACCCTTCACTGCTACTCGAAAGGTAGAGTGGTTGGATAAATCCTACAAACACTGGCAGTCTTGGTGCAGACAATTGTTCAAGTAGAGTGTTTGACTTGACGTTAGGCCTAATTTGTAAGCACATTCAACAAGTTTTCATAAAATTGCTTGAGAGTAAACGCAGTATGTCCAGAAAATCCTGAGTATACCCTATGGGAACACCACTACTTATATCTATATTTGCAGATGAAATTGCAACAAACAATGAAAACCCAGAAATCTCTGTTTAGATGTTTAGTTAAGATGTCAGCTGGATAATATACCATGATATCTTCTTCTTAAGGTTCCGATAGCAGTCGGATACCTAATCTAATAAATATATTTGTAAATGTTACTTGTTTCTTACTAGTTCTAGAATTAACTTATTAAATCAAATTGAAATTACCAAGAAAAGTTTTAAGTAATCCAGTTTTAAAACCACCTATATTAGAAATAAATCAACTCGATCGTAATAATGTATTTAATACACTACTGAACAAACCGATGAGCCTAAGATTCATAACAATTTTTAAACAAAATATTAATAAATGTAATACAACAACGAGCTTAAAGTAATGTAAATTAAATATGTTTGCTAATTCTTGTTACTACAGTATAATAAATTTAAAGAGATATTAACGCATGGATGTATTAATAGATCCATGTATTAACGATACAAGTTTGATTGGCAAAACGAGGCGGTGAGCCAAGTTTTGCGGTCGATGCTCTTATTAAAAAAAATAAAAATAAATTACTTAATTTTAACACCAGGTCAAGCCATTTTATATTTATGTATCACTTTCACTTGACATATCGCTGTGATGAGCGTGCTCGTATGCCTTACACAGTTTTCCCAAACATCTGGACCAATGTGCTCTAAGGCTTCCTTCCACATTGCTAAAACCTGTGTATCCCCGTAACCATCTCTACCTATATGCTTATTATAATAGGTTTTTGCTTGAGCCCATACTAATTCTATAGCATTGAAGTCGCAGTGATATGGTGGCAAGCGAAGAACTTCGTGGCCTTGTTCTCTCATGTACTCATCAATAACATACCTTTTTGGTTTTTGATTTAGCTTTGCTAGCGCTAATAATTCATTTTTGTTCATATTGTTTTCAATTGACACATTATTGTTATTCAACCATTGTATAATTTCAGCTTTTCTCCATGTCGAAGTGGGTTGCTTTTCAAGCAACATGCTGTGATATGGAGCATTATCGATAATTATTAATGAAGGCCCTTCAAAATTGCAGACCAGCTGTTCTTTTACCCATTTGAAAAATAAATTACCATTTATTTCTGCATGATAATCAGCAGAAATTGTTTTTGAAGCAAATATTAAACCTGCATTATTAACAAAGCCTCCCGTACCACCAGAATGCAGAATGATGTAACGTTTGCCATCATAGCCTTCAGGTTTACGGACGCTCTTCACATTACTGTCTTGCCATGATTTCATTGGATTTCCCTTAGAGTAAATCCAGGTTTCGTCTAGAAAAATTATATCTCTAATAGGAGACTGTAAATTTTTCACGTATTCTCTCATAAAGTAGCCTCGCATGGCAGCAATATTAGTTGTTTCCACTAAAAATCTTCTATTACTTTCCTTTGCAAATTTAAAGCCGATGGAAGGAAGAACTCTGTGTAAACTGGTTCTGCTAATATGTGTTATTTGTTTAGCCCTTAACTCTGTATTCAACGTGGCCAACGTAACATGTTTTTCTAAAAATTTACAATTAGTATAAATATCTTAAGGTAACATCAAATTTAAGTACTTTGTTGATACATGTCGTATATTGTATCTCGAATTGCCATCTTCACACCATCGTGTAAATCAGTGGACTTTGATTTATGTCTCGGCCTTGATTTTCCTGGACTAGATAAAATCGGATTGCTTTTAATTTGCTGCTTAATGGCTGTAACATTTGACTCACTGATTTTTAATGCATTTGCTACTCTCTAAAATTTAGATTTATTTAATATAGCGTACTATGAATAGCTTTACGTACCTACTTCACGAACTGCAGTTAGTGGCAACAACGGTCCACCATAAGTTTTCTCTGCTTCAAAGTACTCTAAAAGCGAAAGAATCATTGCTTGGGCCTGAGAATTTAAACGTTTTCCAGGCATTTCTTTCCAAAAGTCCAAAACAAATAGGCTGGAAAAGCAAACGTACATAACCTAACCATGAAATTTACGAAACCGATTGCATACCTGATAAGAAAAACGCTAGCAGTAGTAGTTCTGAAAAGAACTGTTTATAATGCTAATGAAGACCAGGAAAACTGCGAAAATGCACTTGAAACCAGAAAATGAACAATCAGAATAATTTGACAGAAAGTCAAATTAGAAACCAAATTCATAAGGCGTTGCCCGGCAGATCAAAGTTCGACAGTGCTGTACAATTTCTGTTTCACTCGTATTTACTGCCAGCCCTATGGACACACGTCGTAACTTAATGGGCGCGATAGCAGAAATCAATTACTGTTGTTTTCTTTGTCTATCAAACGGCAACCAATGTAAATGTGCTGGACAACTATTTCTTTGATTACTTCATATGCAAATGACGTCAGGAGGAAGAATCCTGGGACGGATAGTACTGTTTTTATTAATTTTTATTACCGCAAAAAATCAAGAGTTGGCAACACTGCCAACGGTTTATTATTTCTGTAGGGTCTTTGGTTATATCATATATTTAATAACTACATATATGGGTTATATTATATGGTTATTTCCATGATATAAATACAAGGGTATGCTCGAGAGATGGTAACCCACTGCGCACGTGAACCACATGACGTCACATTCGTAAGGTCTCGGGCATGATTATCATGGTCTCGGGTATATCAGGAGGGCTTCGGCATGTTGGACGATGGTTGCACGCATTGCACGTTGATAACCCTAACCTCATTTATACGGTTTCTGTCCTGTGTGGATTCTTGCATGTCCAACTAAATCGCATTAGAACAATTATAAGGTTTTTCTCCTGTGTGCGGAAAAGAGTTATATCAATAAAACCGAGTATTATTCACACGAAAAATAGCATTTATTACAATTGCGTACGATTTCCCTCCATTTCACCATTAACTTGACCCACTACAAATGCAAAATACGATTTTTCCGGGATACTTTTAAAACGTAACTTTCAAATTGCCACCTATTGATGACGTGGTCTGGTTCACGCTTTCTCATTGGTCGTTGAGAAAAGCTGCGCTCGAGCATACCCTTGTACTATCTATTCGCAAAACGTGTGAACTGTCAAAACGCTGTCAAGTTGGTACTTGGTTTAAATTCTGGTTTGGAACTTCTGCTTACTGATTTTGGCAGCAATGAAATTGTTGAAATTTAAAAACTTGACTTGTAATGCTTGTAAAAAAATCATCTCCAAAATGTTGTAATATTTGTGCATACACTTCAATTGTAATGGAACAGAAACGAAAGGGGATTTTATTATTGGAAAGGGAAAAAAGGGTAGACCTAGTTAATTATTACAAGCAAAAACTTCGCTTAACTTTTGACACATGTAATATAACCTAACTGTAATATTGCTAGAAATCACTAGATTCGAAGTACATTCCCAAAAGAACTGTAATTTCCAGGTACACTCAGCAAATATTTAAAATATTTGACACTGACAGTTCACGAGTTATGTGAATGGATAATATTTATATCATGGTTATTTCGTTATTTGTTATCAGTGTTTTAATGTTGTTCATATTAGGCATTTGCGAAAATTAAACATTGAACAGTGATATATTTACCACTTGCCAATCGTTGGTGAGGTGATCTATCGTTAGAGGAGTTTGTTTAAATACTTTCAGGCAGCGCTTGCAGTGTATCTGTAATATAACCTAAAATACGCAAAACTTGCCGTTTACAGGCTACGTGTCTGGTATGTATGATAAATCATAATAATATAATAGTGTGGCTGCCGGCATATGCAACCTAGGGAATCGGAAGTGATAAATAGTAATGTTGCCTTTACATGGTTTGTGCTGCGCAGCGATGCTTTGTCACATCGGACTCTGCACTCATAAAATGCATTCATTTACATCATTGTACTCGACTTATTTATTGATGTAGATTCCTCAATTTTGAAACTATAAACATAATTCATGGTTCGTTTTCGTTACAGTTCCATTAATTTTAATTTGTAACAAACTTAATGAAGTTCATTGAGTTGCGTATGCTGCCAGACACACTGCATAATAGTACAATATTCGTAAATGTCTAGTAATATATCAGTAAGTAAATGAAGGACAAGCATTTGTAATACGAATTTCCTTTTTTCAGAACCTTGGCAGAACTTCAAGCGCAGCATCTTATGGAATAGCGACAAGATTTCTTTCCTGATTCTGTAGATTTATGTCAGCAGCTTAAGGTATAAATTTAAACAATTGTCATTTTAACATGGGAAACAATTGTTATCGATCATTAAGTCACTCAAAAGTATCTAACCTTTTACACTGTTAGTAAATGATTGCTGAATTTGATTAGTTATTGATTCGATACTACACATTTTTCTGTTTTATAAATGTTTTTCCTGGAAGCTAAATAAACTGTTACATCTCTGTTGGTGTGTGTATAATAATTAAATAATTATTTTTCGACGACTGACATCGAAAGTAGATTTTTCTCATTGTCATTTGACAACAGAAAGTTGACATTTGCCGCTGAGCGTGCGTTTTCATCTTTTTGCCGCTCGCCGAGCGTTTTGGGTTTCCGCGTGAACAAAATAGGTAGCCACGTCCTAATGTTTCCTTGACAACGCCCGTCATTTGTGGAAATAATCGCGTCACATGTCATATAGACTGCGCGAGTAATGTTAACTTGATTGTCAATTAATTTTTGCGATAAAACGAAATTTGATATTTTCCTTTAATAATATGCTCAGTCGTCGAAAAAATAGTATGTATATTTCGAGCTAAAAGTGCGCTTGCCGCTTTTGCATGATTGCTGGTTTCGACTTCGTCTCAACCAGCAATATTCTTGCGCAAGCGGCAAGAATGCACTTTCAGCTCTTAACATACAATATACTATTATCTACAACAGTGTGTAAAGTTGACTTTTAGTTGGCAGTTTTAAGTTTGCAAAACAACTGTTTAATAACATGCTTTTATTAGTTTACGTCGTCAGTAGCAACGTGTTTTAAAATTTTTAACCACGCACAATGACGACTGGTTGCTACTAATCTTAATTTACATTTAAATATTTTTTTTATATTTATCGTGTTTTCTAGAATCTATCGTAGATAAACTATTGTACAATACACATGCGTAAAGCATCTTTAGTCACTCGTGGGGCTTAAAACGCTCGCTCACTTGCGTTTTAACTCTGCTCCACTCGTTACTAAAGACTAGCTTTACGCACTTGTAGCATAAATTACTATTAAAACAATATAATGTTTATCTGTATTTTGTATGAGTTAGGCATCTAAAATATATATGTATATATATGAGGGATGATCAATGTATTCGCAGCCTAACATATAAAGAAACAAACAAGACGCTTGAATCAAAATATTTTTCAATATAATCATTCTGAACAGCAATACAATTTTCCAAATGATGCTCAAGCGCAGCAATTTCCTGCAACTAGGAATTTTATTCAGTAGACATCAATATTCGACCACCACATTGAGGTGCATTTTTAGAAGATTCTTTTCTATGCTTAAACTGGTTTGACCACTTTTTGACCTCACGCTATGTAAACACAGGTAGCTTTCAAGAGGTGTCATTCTTTTTGTACAAATATTTAATTACTGTACGAATTTCACCTTTTTCCATTTTACTAAACAATTAGCACAGTCACCAACAGACGGCAGTTATGAAATTTTGATGGCTGTTACTAGAAAAGACTGGTGTGTCAAATGACGGCCTTTGTTTTTTAAAATATCTAAGCCTGTGTTAGGTCACGAACACATTGATCACTCCTCGTATATAAACAAGCTTTCGTAAAGTAGTGGATAAATTCCTTAAAAATTCAAGGAATAACTTTTGGAAAAAACACAGTGACCTTTCGATTTTTATTTTTATTTGCGCATTTTTTCAAATAAAATCTATATACAGTCTGTTCAACAAAAAAGGCCCCGCCTTCTAGCTACTTTATTATTTATTTTAGACCCAATGACACATAAAAACCTACATTTTAACACAATCAACAAATTTTTATCTTAAATTGTTTCAGAGTGGTGATGTCACATGCAATTTTTTTAAATGAGACTATATATTTTTTTACATTTTCTGGTAGAGGTTTTTTTCTCTTTTCAACAATATAAATATTTTATGCCCTTACATAAGAAAATTTTAGGGAAAAATTAAAAACTTTTTTATCGGTGGGAGGCCACGATACAAAACTATAAAAAAAGTGTAAGTCAGAAAAACAAAACAATAAACACTTTAGATTATTCTGAAATCTGATAGTTAAAGCGTTTGGCTACTATTTGTTTTGTTTTTGTGAGTTACACCTTTGTTTACAGTTTTGTATCATGGCCTCCCACTGTGAAAAAGTTTTTGTAATTTTTCACGAAATTTTTTTTATGCAAGACATGAAATATTTATATTGTTGAAAAGAGAAAAAAAACCTCTACCAGAAAATGTCAAAAAATATATACAGTGTTATTTAAAAAAATTGCATGTGACGTCACCACTCTGAAACAATTGAAGATAAAAATTTGTTGATTGTGTTAAAATGTAGGTTTTTATGTGTCATTTGATTTGATATAAGGTTTATTGGGTCTAAAATAAATAATAAAGTAGCTAGAAGGCGGGGCCTTTTTTGTTGAACAGCCTGTATACTGGTGACCCTCGGAGATATGACGTCATTGATGTTTTTTTTTAAATGGCAACCCTCGTTTTTTATTACGGAATTTGAAAGAACGCATTTTTTACTTACGATAAGTTGATTTTTGAGTATAGGTCACATGACCAAAAATTGGGAACAACATTTTAAAATTGCAAAATACTAAATTTTATTGCAAGTCAAAACAACTAAATTAAATGTTCAAATTGTGCACCGTTGTCTACCTAACATTAGCCAAGACGACCGACATGTTTTTTATTGATGGCTGTCATTGATAAAAACGTAAATCTTACTTACGTACTTAATCTGTCGTCTTGTACCCGGAGGTGTCGAGGTTGCAGAATTTTTACCATTCTGCTCTGTTCCTTGCTTGCTTCTTCGCTTCTTCCCAGGTGGTTCCCCTATCTTCAAGTGTCTTTGTTATTTGTTCATTCTATGTTGTAGCTGGCCTGTCTCTTCCGTTTCTTGTCTGTACCCATTTCCCCCATTTCCCATATTCTTTTCACTACGTTGTTATTTTCCATTCTACATAGGTGTCTTCTTTATATGATGTTTATAAGGGGTTGTACTTTTAGGTTGTCTCTTATTTCATTATTTCTTATCTTGTCCTTTCTTGTTATTCCACATATTCTTCTTAAATAGCGCATTTCGCCTGCTTGTATTCTGCTTTTTTGCCTTTTAGTAGGGGTCCATTCCTGGTTTCCGTATATAATAGTTGGGATATATACTGATTTATATATTCTCACCTTTGTCTCTATAGATACCTCCTTTTTTCCTATAAACGCTTTCTCCAATGTGCTGTATATCCCCGCTGCTACTCTTAGCCTGTTATTCAGCTCTGGATCTAGTTTGCCTTTAGAATGGAATGTGACCCCGAGGTATTTCAATTTTGTGGTCTGTTTGATGTTTTCATTTTGTATCTTCAACTCAATTTTTTCTTATTTTCTTGCTATCAGCATCGTTTCAGTTTTCTTTATGTTGATTTGCATGCCGGCTGCTTTTAACTCCTCGTTCCATGCATCGCTACTATTTTGGAGATCTTCTTTTGTGTTTGCCATTAGTATTAGATCATCTGCAAACATAAACTTACTTACTCTGACACGTTTTGGGTTTCTAATTCTTAATGTTGCTCTCTTTGGTCTTTTACTCGCTCTGTTATTCACTCATTTGGCTATTTCATCCATCGCCGCTATGAATAGTAAAGGGCTCAGGGTTCCTCCTTGTTGCATTTATTTGTGGCTTATAAATTCTTGTGTAGCTGCCTGTCCAATTCTTATGCTGTTCTTAGTTTCTTTATATAGGCTTTGGATTACTTCCAGCAGGTGTCTCTTTAACTTTCTTGCTCTTAGTGTTTTCCAAATTAGTTCCCTTGGTAGGCTGTCGAAGACTTTTACCAAGTTGATAGCACATGTACAGGGTGGCCAGATAAGAATGCAAAGTGCTGTATCTCGGAAACTATTCGTCGTAGAGATTTTCGGTAAAAAATTTTATGTCAAAAGAAGTGGCCAAAAGAAGACCGTGGAAAATATTTTCAGATTTCCAAAATGGTCACCAGGGGCCGTAACCGCCATCTTAAACCTACCTCCGCAAAAATAATTACTTAACTTTGACTAAGAATGGTATTCGAGGGACTATTTATTAATGAACCAAACTACTTTTTCAAATTAGTTTTCAGTAAATCTAACAACAAACTACGCAATTTCTATAGTAACAGAAAACTAATATTGACTTTTACAAATAAAAATCGCATTTGTTAAAAATATTCAAGGGTAATACCACAAGTAGTGGATATATTTTTGACAAATATTTTGCCGTTTCCATGTAAATTATTGCGTTTAAATTTCACGAAACAAAATCATATCAAAAATGTCACGAGCCGAAGGCGAGTGACATTTACGTGTGATTTTGTTGAGTGAAATTTGTAATAATTTCTATGGAAATGGCAAAATATTTAAAAAGTATATATCCACTTCGAGTGGTATTTGGGACGACTATTTAACACTATTAATACATAGCGATTAACTTTATTGAAAAATAAACCAACAATTAATATTCATCCTCAATTAAATTCAGCGAAATACTTCCAAAACACAACATTTTAAAATTTTTAACGCAAGCCAAACTTTGTTCACACAGTTTGTTGGTGTTTAGTTTTACGTAACCTAGCGATATCACTAAAGACCGAACATCGTTGCTAAGCGATATTTCGCAACAAGGCTATTTAGTTTTTGAGTACGTACATTGTTTTGTGAATATTTTGCATCGTGCCCAATATTCAGTGATATACTGCTGTTATTGGTTGGAAAAAGCAAATGTCTTCAATATGATTGGCTTATATGTTGTAGTGTTGAATAGTCACTTGAATACCTTCTAGGAAGATATATACATTGATATTTTTTTGATTGGTCAAGGAACGTCAGAATTCTGGATTTTCATTGGTCACTTTTTGACAGATGACAGGTGAATTGAATAGTCATCATAAAATTCTACAGTGTTCTGTCTAAGCGAATGTCGAATTTTCGTTTGCATAAGTAAATGTCAACGAGTTAAAGTAAAATACTTTTTGCGAAAATTGCGCATTAGCCCAAATCAAAAGCTATAATATACTATATAAATGTCTTAATGACAAAGATTATTGCATCAAATTAAAGAGAATTTCTGGGCTACGTAACACTGAATATTATATTCCTCTAAATTAACTGGTGGTATAAATAGAACGGTTTGATTATGAATATCAAAAAAGTCAGTTTTTGTTGAGCTTTTGTACGTAGTCTCTGTGTCGACCAATGCAAAATGTTGTAAATTCTCGTTTTTTATGTACAAAACACAATAAAGAAGATAACAAAGGACACATTGACTTATATTCCGATATTAGGTTGCTCGTTAACGAGGATCTTGAATCGCTGGTAGAGTGCTGTATTAACCAGGCAAGCTTATTTCACTAGTTTTTGTGTCACAGGAATTTTAGCGCCAAGCCGTTGGCTGCGCTGACCGGTAACCGTGCGTTCTGTCGTCTGTCAACTAAGCAAGACTAGAAACCGTTAGAGTACGTACTGCTCGATCCAGACGAACAATGCATGCTGATTTAAATCTTGGTGCATTCCATTACGATGCTAATTATAATTACAGTCTTCATCCAAGTGTGGTTATTTAAATCTATAGGTGTTGTTCTGTGCTGTCAACTGTATCTGTCAGTTCTATTGAGTTCTGTCACTCGTCACTGTTGTTTGAACTAAGGTACTATTAAAGTTCTCTAATTTGAACCACGTGCGTGTTAGTTAACAGTATTTCTCTTTATTTGATTAAAAACCAATCTTTTTCAAGATGGATTAAATTAAATGACATGATTGTTGTTTTTCCGACTTACCGTATGCTATTTGGAAAGTAACTAGAATTTAAATTTGCCACCATTTTCAGTAACTCAAAATGGCGGATAAGCTTGCTCGTATAAATATAGTACCTTAATCGCTGGCAGCGATTCTTTACGTTTCACGTCGTCTCTTGCCGTTTAATTCTGTTTAAGTAATATTATTGACATTATTGTAAAAATGTTACACTGCACATTTGACCACCTCACATTGCACACATTTTTTCGATCGTGGGTACCCACCGCTCTGTAAAGCTTCGCGGAACTTCACGTATGTCCAGTTCGTATAAAATGACGTTTATGTCAGAATTTAGCAGGGTGACGTTTGTCTTACAATTTAGCAGGCCCTGCACAGAACAATACCTAAGGGCGTGGCTGGTTGTTGTAGAGACGACTCATAATGGCTGCCTTTTTTAAAATTGACCACACTGTCCTTATATAGCCACTGTACTTAAACCTTTAAAGTGATTTTTCACTGAAATCCTCCTAGTAAATGTTACCAAAAGATATATGCTTATTAAAGCTAAGCTTTACTCGAGTAATTTTTGTTTAACACTTTTTGACATATCTATTAAAATAAAGTGGTGGGGGGGTAATTCAATGTTTTTTTAAATAAACAGAAGTAACTCCTAAACCACTGAACGGATTATAACAAACTTAGTCTCGTTGGAAAAAGCATTTATTGTTCCATGAAACCCATCTTACCGGTGATATGTCTAATTCTTAGTGATGCCGCTAGAGCGCGTTTTTTGATATAATAACAGAAAATTGCAAAATTCTCTAAAAAATTAAATGCAATAATATGACTTTTTTTCATAAAAATGTAGTGAAATGATACCTAAATAGGCTAGTGAAAACCGTATCTCGATATCTTATTCGTAGCCTGAAATATCGAAGAAAGAAAATTTAGTTATCATATAATTTTAAAAAGACGTTATTACAGCGATATTTATTGTTATTTATTTGTCTTTTTTCAAGATTCAATGATAAAATTTCATAATTTAATAATTTTTAAATAATAAAAGTATTCTTAGTTCAAATAATTTAAAAAAACGTGTAGGGGCATAATAAGAAAAAAGGGCCGATTTTGAAATAAAACTAATGCCTCCTTAAATGCTCTGTCTTCCATCACACTCAATGCATTGTTGGAGCCGCTCATGCGTGGACATTATAGCAGCTTCAATTTCTGCGCTTGAAATGCTACGAATGGCCTCCTGTATTCGGATTTTCATGTCGTCTCTCGTTGTTGGTGGAATTTGATAAACAATATCTTTCAACCGACCCCATAGATAGAAGTCCAAACAGGTGAGGTCTGGGGATCGGGGTGGCCAAGGAAATAGACTTCCTCGCCCAATCCACTTCTGGTGATATGTTAGATCTAAATGTTCTCGCACATTTCTTGAGAAATGTGCTGTGCAACCGTCTAGTTGCAAAAACATATTTTGCCGTAATTGCAAGGGCACATCTTCTAACAAAATAAGCAATTGGTTTACCAGAAAATCAAGGAACACAGCACCATTTAGTGGTTGATCAAAGAAATAGGGACTTATAATAGTTCCGCCCAGGATGCCACACCACACATTGAGACTCCAATGGCCTTGATGTTGGACCTCGCGCAACCAGTGAGGATTGTTGTCAGACCAATAATGCATATTATGCAAATTAATGTTTCCATCACTTCTAAAAGTGGCCTCATCCGTCCAAAGAATTTCGGATAAAAATTCTCTATTTTCCCTAATCATGCCCAACATCCAATGACAATAATCTATCCGTCGGTCAAAGTCTTCGTGATTTAAGGCTTGATCTAAAACCATATGATATGGGTGCAGTCTAAAAATTTGAAATAACAAACACATTGTGAAACATGTAAGGTAGTATTTTTAGAGACATAAAAACTTACCTGTGATCCTTTAAAATGTTTAGAATAGTAGTACGTGATATACCCAACGCGCGAGACATTGCTCTCGTACTAACGTGGGGATTCAATTCCACGTCTGCTAAGACATTAACAATATTGTCTTCCGTTGTTCTAGCAGAGTGTCTTCGCAACTGAGGTCCTGTGAACAAATTTACTCACCTTCCAACACTGTTTTCATTAAAGAAACTAAGTGGTCGTTTACAAAACGTGAACTTAAATATTTAATTGCGATTAACTTTTTAACATCGAATGAACTTGATTTTCTGACAATTTATTGGTCAGAGATTTTCACTTGTCTGATGTTATTTTTATTTCTCTATTTACACGTTGGCCGCGTATGTAAACTAATGTATGTATGCTAATATGTAAAACATCATTTAAAAAATATAAAATGGTGACTAAAAACTTTAGTTGGTAAATAAATTTATTTAAAATTATATATGTATCTATATCGACGTAAGTACGTCTACTCATGGGGTGAGTTTTAAAGAAGGTAAGTGGGCGGTTAGAAATATCTTCACTTGCACCTATAAAGGTCATAATTGGTGACTCTTTCTACATTTACCCAAATAATTTTGTTGTGTGTATTAGTGTCTTTTATTGTGTTTTGTGTTGCCTCTACTTTGCTTTTTTGACTTTTGCAATGGGGCTACGTAGCAAAAAACATTTGACCTGTGGTAGTGGTCAACGAAGTATAAAAAAAAGTGAAGAATAATCTTCAAAAGAAGTAAGTATCAAATAAAATAAGATATATTCACAAATCACTAAAAAAAAAAGAAATAGATTTTTCTTTTAAATTTGCAAAATGGGAGAGACAACATCTACCATAAATATTGTAAAATCTTTATTATATTCATTACCACGTGAAAGCAAGGCTAAATCTTTAAAATATGGAAGTTTAAATGAAATCCACGCAAAAAAATTGTTTGAACAAGAATTTTGTCTGAATGTCGTTCCATGCGGTCTTTTCATCCATAAAAATGTTCATTTCATTGGTGCCTCTCCAGACGGCTTAATTGATCATGATGCGATCATTGAAATTAAATGCTTGTTTTCTGCTAAAGATATGAGTGTAAGAGAAGCTGTCCCATCTAAAGTAGTAAGTTACTGTTTTAGTGACAGTGATAACAAAATTAAATTAAAATCGAATCAGGACTATATGTATCAAATACAAGGTCAACTTGAAGTTACCAATCGAGAATATTCTTATTTTTTCATATATATCCAAAAAAATTAACTGCGAACTTATAACAAGAAGTAAAAACTTGGAATAATACGATTGACAAATTAACAAAATTTTATTTTTCCATATTTTTGCCAGAATTTCTAATTCAAGAATTAAAACGCAATTTGCCAATTAGAGATATAAATTTTCCGATTTAAATAATTAGATAATATAAAATAGTATATTTCAAACCAAGGTAAGAAGGTGCAGTATTGCATACCGAGCGTAAAGTTTATAAACCGAGCCGAAGTTTGAATACTATTTTTTCCCAGCCGGCCTCAGTGGAGCAAAATTTGACACTATAAAAATAATGCAACAGACTGTTAAAGTTGTTAAAGGTGAAAATAGCCTGCAAAATATGCAGCATGTTTTCCGATTTTATGCTGTTCTCAAAATGTTTCTAAACAGTTTTATTCATAAGTAACTCTGAAAACTTAAAAATTCTATGAATGGGATAATGAAAATCTTTAAAAATAAAAATAGCATTTACTAAATAGTAGGCTGCTTGATTCGAATAAGAACTGTCAAATCGGCGTCGCCTTTCTAAATTTTCTGAAATTTTAAAGTAAGTTGGTGTGTAAATTGGTGTAAAGTTTTGACAAATATAAGATGTCCTGGGCTAGAAACATAAGACAGTGGACTGGTTTAAGATCAATAGGGGAACTAATTAACACCGCAAGAGACAAAGAAAAATTTAGAAGTGTGGTCGCTAACATCCAATAAAGATATTGGATAGGCAGTCTGAGAAGAGAGAGAATCTGAACTGCAGATTTACCCAAAATGTCTGACATGGAAAGCAATGAACACATCATGCACCCCACCTGAAATCCGTGCTGCAGCCCTTGCTACTGTCAGCAGTTTATTACCTGAAAAGTCACAAGATAGATATAATAAGGCCTATTCTAACTTTAAGGAATGGTGTAATGCCAAAAAAGTGACGAAAATCAGTGAAAATGCAGTTTTAGTATATTTTGAAGAAAAATCGAAACACTACAAATCATCAACACTGTGGTACTGTGGTCCATCTATTCTATGACTAAATCCACATTAAACCTAAGAGATAATGTCGACATTTCCAAGTATCTCAAATTACAATAATTTCTGAAACGACAAAATGTGGGTTATAAGAAAAAAAATCTTCAGTTCTCATTATTAACCAAGTCAATACCTTTTTTAAAGATGCAAGAGATGAGGAATTTATTCCCATAAAAGTAAGTAACATGTGTCAATTTCTGAAAATAAAATTTCCAATTAAAGGTTGCTTTAATTATGGGCGCAGCAGGCGCTTGCAGAAGCGATGAGCTCTGTAAAATGAGAATTTATGATTTAGAGATAAAAGAGGACATTATTAGAGTAAATATATCTTATACAAAAACTGGAACTTCAAGACAGTTTGTAATAATTGAACCAAACTGGATACGTATCACCAAAAAGTACCTTGGTATGAGACCTGCAGACCAGTCACGGTTTTTCCTCACTGTTCGTAATGGGCAAGTATCGAAGCAGCCGATTGGGCATAATACATTTGGGAGTATGCCTAAAAATATTGCTACCTTTTTAAAACTTGAAAACTCACACCTTTTTACTGGACATTGTTTTCGAAGAACCTCGGCTACTGCACTAGCTGCACAGGGTGGCGGAGTTTTAGACTTGAAACGCCATGGAGGTTGGAAATCGTCAAACATCGCCGAAGGATATGTGGAGGATTCCCTCGAAAGTAAAAAAAAAATTGCCAAAATGGTACAGTTGGCAGAACCACAACCAGGGCCATCTACCTCTGACATTCCGGCAATTCCACAAAGTACTGCAGCTACAAATATTTCAAATAAAGTTAATTCAGATTTGAACATACCCGTTAATAATTTAAAAACGGGAATTACCATTCAAAGTTGTACAAATTGTTCCTTTAGTTTCAATTTTAATGCAGAGTCATAAATTTAGAATTATTATTAAATTACATTACATAAATACAATTTTTCACTGTTTATTATTCGTTTAATTTCGAAATAAATACATAATAGTGTTTGTGTTGTTAAAAAATCGCTTTACTATTTATACTTTTTGAGGTTATGTTCACTGAGTTCAAACTGTCAAAGCAGTTTTGGTTGGATTAAAAAATAAAGGGCGGGCGCGCACGGTGATTTTTAGCCTCTCCTGTCGTGAGTACGCATGCGCGAGATGTTAATTTAATTCCAATGAATGAAGGGTCACTCACGGGGCCACTTACGGTTTTGTACTTACCTCCATCAAAAGGATGTGAACACTCACAGAATGCATTCCTAATTTCTCGTATAAACAGACTGTAACACAAGTCATAAAGTCAATTATCCGTCAGTCCGTCAATTATCAATATGTCAGCTGTCAGAATCAGCACTCGTCAGCAGTCAGCTAACATGCGGTACAGTTTCTTCATAAAAATTGCGTGATTTACTTTCTTACCTAGGTAAGAAAAACGGACTTTCTTACCTCAGATGAGGTGAGTAATGCCTACTATTCTAACCGGCTGGGAAAAAAAGATTTACTTTATCACGTTTTGTGTTTTTCTTATATTAGTAATTAATTAATTATTATGTATAGTAGTAACAAACGACTTCCGGGATTGGACCGTGTCATGATTGAGATCTCAATCATGACACGGTCCAATCCCGGAAGTCGTTTGTTACTTAATGACAATGGCCGTGAAAGCCTCAAAAATCATCTATTATGTATAGGGCCGGTTGCAGAAAGCAATGTTAAGTCTGGTGTTAGCTAACGCGACGTCAAAGTGAACAAAAACGAATCAAATCTCAAATGCTTATGGTAACTAATACATTAGTAAACAAAATTTGATGCGATTTTGTTCACTTTGACGCGACGTTAGCTAACACCAGACTTAACATTGCTTTCTGCAACCGGCCCTTAGTGTTATATTATTATTTTTGAATAATTTCAGTGGCTCTCAAACTTTTTTCTTAAAACATTAAACTACTTTTTCTCGGAAACTATTCTTTTAATGAGAACTACCTTCTCTGAAAATATCTGTATAACTATTAAAAACACCCTGTATGTATGAAACAATTTTAATCAATGGAAATAACCAATAGATGGATAGGAAACTAACTTATCCTATCAGGGTAAAGTAGTAATTTTAGCTACCAAATTAATTTTTAATTGTTGTAATTTTTGTATTTGTATCTTACTGTAGAATAAAGTATTGCGCCTATTATACAGGGTGCCCGGATTTCGTAGGGACAACATGGGTAACTTTTGTATTTGAAGAGATAGAGAGATGGTTAAATTAGCAAAAAGGTGCAGGTTTGAGAGCTCATTAAGAATGAGAGAATGGATTCTTAATGAGCTCTCAAACCTGCACCTTTTTGCTAATTTAACCATCTCTCTATCTCTTCAAATACAAAAGTTACCCATGTTGTCCCTACGAAATCCGGGCACCCTGTATATTATGTTATTTTATTTTAGTTTCTATACAATGCTGTTAAAATGGTTTTTTATTTAGGTATGTTATGATAACTATTATTTTACGGTACCTATTATAATAATAAAATAATGTTTTTACTGTGATTAAAGATTTAGGAAGCGGACACGCTAGGCACATCTACTTTCGGAATAGTCTCATAGCTTAAATTTTCTTCCTTATTGCTGGCTTCCCATAAGCTTTAACTTTTCTATTAAAATCAATTTTCTCAGAATGGGTTTTTTAATCCTGTCCTTTCTTTGTCACCCATTTTACTGCACCTATACTATTATCGCTCGTTTCCTTGAAAAAAACTATACCATTTCAACTTCAAATTGGGGCTAATCAATTTCAAAATGGGAATAAACAATTTTAATTTGAGAATAAACAACTTCAAATTGGGACTAATCAACTTCAAATTGGGATTTATCAACTTCAAATTGAGAAAGGCTTTTTGTTAACGGTAGTCTTTGGAAAATGACAATTACATGGTTGTGACAGGACGGAACTAATTATTGTTAGTTGTTGCTGGTGTTCCGTCTTGTCACAACAATATAATTGTCATTTTCCAAAGACTACCGTTAACAATAAGCTTTTCTCAATTTGAAGTTGATTAGTCCCGATTTGAAGTTGTTTATTCTCAAATTGAAATTGTTTATTTCATTTTGAAATTATTTATTCCCATTTTGAAATTGATTAGTCCCAACTTGAAGTTGAAAAGGTATAGAAATTGAAGATAAATTTGCAAATTTATACTAATTTTCTATTTTTATTTGAATTCCTCTGATAACACCTGTTACGCACAATCTGTATAGAAACTCCATAGCGCTGAATTTATGATATATAAAAAGTTTAGATTCAGACTGCTTACCTGCATATTCTGCTTTTGGGAACGAATTTAATGGAACATCTTGGGAGCACCCTTGCTTAACCCTAAATACGGAATAGAACACTTATTTAAACATAAATAGCAATTTGATTTATTTTAAAGAGTTTTTAACAAAGCGAAAATATTGTATCTGTGTACTCCGTTTGTTTATAGTTTTGCAAAATGGTATAATGGAATACCCTGAGACCTCATATTAACGACACCTTCCTGTTTTCAAGTGATCAAAATAACTAATATTTGCTTTTAGTTACGTTAATACAGTCAGACCTCGCCGTTCGCGGCTTTGCTGTTCGCTGATTTGATTTTACGCGGAGCACCTTTGTGCTCCCTTTTCTTTGCCGTTCGCGGATGAAATTGCCAACGTTAACGGTTTCAACTTTCACACACTAACGGCCGGTCTTATGAAGGCCACTAATCTGACGTTAACTTTAATTCGCTGTTAAAATAAACAAAAGTGCATTAAAATTTGTTTACTAATGAATAATATGTCATAAGCGCCACCATTTTGATGAGCTTTTGTTTATTTTAACAGCAATTTAAAGTTAACGTCAGTTTAGTGACCCTCATAAGACCAACCGTAAGTAAATAAAGCAGATGTATGCAGTTTATGTCATGAACACCTAAATAACATTATTTATCACGAACTTGTAAACACACTTATCGAGCTTATTTCTTTGAATCGCTTATTACCAAATTGGACCTGAAATAAATTGTAAAATTATAACTTGAATAAACAAATGGATATTCGGGCTCTAGTCAAGTGACAGACTTATGTTACATATGAAATTTTAGTTTGTATACGCACGTTTATGTATTTTTGAATTTTTTGAGGTTGCATAGTATAAATAAACGCCGTTGCTATATCCACGGCAGCCGTGAAAATAACAGCTGCGCTAAATCCACGGCAGTGACGTCACTGCGGCTCCTTATGTCAAAACAACGCAAAGCTTCGAGTTCTTGTCACTTCGCTTGACTGGTTACGTTGGTCGAAAAATATTAAAGTGTGTTTCTAATTGTGAAGATTGCACAAGTAGAATAAAAGTGCAGCTGTAGAATTACCTTCAAATATTTTAATTCGGAAGGCACAGTATATTGGTAAAAGACTTATTCATCTCTCATATAATTTTATAGCTGCATTTAAAACTACTACAGAAATAAATGTTAAATTGTTAATTGTTTACCAAAATTAATAACTTCCTATGGCATACAACAAAAATTTTAAGTTTCAATTTTAGAAAAATGTAAATTAGCAATAATTCTAGTATTCTGCCCTAATCACCATGTAAATATTGATAGTTTTATTAAGTGTAGATATAGTAGTATTTAGGTATATAAGTAATATTAACACAATACTTAAAGGTAAGGATGCATAACCACAAGAAGCTGTGGAAAGTGGAGATCCTTTAAAAGTTCTGACATTTCAGAAATGTTAAATTATTTTTTTTCATCGAAATGCCTTTTCAAATTTCTTCTTTTCATCTATTTTACTAAAGATTAACAGTGACAGACAAAAGTCACGTGACTCCGAATGAGTATAATTTTGACTATTCAACTCATTTCTCGTCTATCAAAAACTGACCAATAAAAATACAAGATTTGACGTCTTTGAGCCAATAAAAATGAACTATATTGACAATTTTCACTAGTTTTTCACTAGTGAAAATAATCGACAATTTTCTCTAGTGATATAGTGAATATTTTTTGACAATTTTCACTAATGAAAATAATCGAAAATTTTCAATATAGTGAATATTTTAAACAAATGTGATTTTTATTAGAAAAAGTCAATATTATTTTTCTGTTACTATAGAAATTGCTTAGTTTATTGCTAGATTTACTGAAAACGAATTTGAAAAAGTTGTTTGGTTCATTGAATAGTCCCTCGAATGCCATTCTTAGTCAAAGTTAAGTAAAATATTTTTGCAGTGGTATCACTACTCATGTCCATTGCACTTACGGTTAGGACTTGTGCTAGCGCACTCGTCCAAATCGAACTTAAGCGGAATGGACATTCGTGATACCACAGCAAAAATATTCGACATAACTTTGACTACTCATGGTATTACAAGTGAAAATCGTACGACACTTATTAATGACCAATAGGAAAATTAGTTCACTAGCCGTAACCAAGACAACAGCAAAATGCCTTGGAATTTTTTTGTAGGAAGACCAACCTAACTGTGAGGGTTTGTGTCGTTACGATTTTCGTACCAAATCTGCATTCGAGCATTAATTCATATCCGGAAATTATTTTTCGTGCATTCCAACAATATCCTAATTTGCCCTCGCGTCCCACTCGGGAAAATTAATACGACGTTGTTGGAACGCACTCAAAAAATTTCCGGAAACAATTAATGCTCTTATGAGATTATATGTGACTATTTATACTATACTACCGCGCTGCTGTCGTTCTACAATTAAACGTGAACGTAACGTCATTCGTTCTTGACAGTTGACGAGCATGCGGTGACCGCGACCGGTGACGTTACTGCCGTGGATTTAGTACAGCTATTATTTTCACGGCTGCCGTGGATATAGCAACGGCGATAAATAAATCTAATTTATGGAACCTAACCCTGTTTTTATAATTTATCTGATTACTTGCGCATCGGGGTTTTGCGCTTTGCGGCATTCTTCTGGAACGTAACCCCCGCGAACGGTGAGGTCGGACTGTAATTTTAACTAAATAATGAGAAACACAGTGTAACACTGAATTTAGAAAGTTAAATAGAGGGTGAAGTGGTAGACCAGCTTGCAAAATTATTATTATTTAATGACAATCTGCTTTTGTTCCAGATGTGAAGATATCAAACTTCCTTTGGCTCATATATCATTAAAAGGAACCTTCAAACAAACATAATCACCAGTAAATAAGGAACTATGGAAAATCACTATTCTACTTCTGCAGGAACTACACCGTGTAGATCACAAAACATGGATAGCAATGAAAATTTTGATAAGCTATCTATTAAACAAGAAATCGTCGAATTTAAGGATGAAAATTATGAAAACAAAACATTTGACAAAAAGAACGTAAATACTGCTTGTAGTGAAGAGAAATCTTATAGTTGCTCGATTTGTGAATACAGAACAGCACACAAAAGTAATTTAGTTAGACATGTGAAGAATCATTCAGGAGAAAAACCATACAGATGCTCGGTTTGTGAATTCAGAGCAGTATTAAAAAGTCGTTTAGTTGCACATATGAAAACCCACACAGGAGAAAAACCATACAGTTGCTCGTTGTGTCAGTACAGAACAGCACAGAAAAGTAATTTAAATACACATATGAAGAACCATACAGGAGAAAAGCCATACAAATGCTCAGTTTGTGAATACAGAACAGCATGGAAATATGATTTACTTATACATGTAAAGAAGCATACAGGAGATAAGCCATACAATTGCTCAGTTTGCGAATACAGAACAGCAAAGAAAAGTGATTTCGTTATACATGTGAAGAATCATGCAGGAGACAAGCCATACAATTGCTCAGTTTGTGAATACAAAACAGCAAGGAACAGTGATTTAATTAGACATATGAAGAACCATACAGGAGAAAAGCCATACAATTGCTCGGTTTGTGAATATAGAACAGCACATAAGAGTAGTTTATTTATACATATGAAAACTCATACAGGAGAAAAACCATACAGTTGCTCGTTGTGTCAGTACAGAACAGCACAGAAAAGTAATTTAAATACACATATGAAGAACCATACAGGAGAAAAGCCATACAAATGCTCAGTTTGTGAATACAGAACAGCATGGAAAGGTAATTTACTTATACATGTAAAGAAGCATACAGGAGACAAGCCATACAATTGCTCAGTTTGCGAATACAGAACAGCAAAGAAAAGTGATTTCGTTATACATGTGAAGAATCATGCAGGAGACAAGCCATACAATTGCTCAGTTTGTGAATACAAAACAGCAAGGAACAGTGATTTAATTAGACATATGAAGAACCATACAGGAGAAAAACCATACAATTGGTCGGTTTGTGCATATAGAACCGCACAGAAAATTAATTTAGTTACACATATGAAAACTCATACAGGAGAAAAGCCATACAATTGCTCGGTTTGTGCATATAGAACCGCACAGAAAAGTAATTTAGTTACACATATGAAAACTCATACAGGAGAAAAGCCGTATACTTGCACTGTTGGTGATTATAAAGCAACACAAATATAATTTAATTACTCATGTAAGCACTGATACAGGACAAAAACCTTACAGTTGTTCTGCACAGAAGAGTGCAAAATAGTTATTTTTGTATTAAGCGTCTGAAATGATTGTTTTTTGCTGTACACGAGAATATAACCCTTCTTTCGCCCACGAAATGCAGACAATATTTTTTCTACTAACACCAAACAAGAATATCAATAGTGCTTTGCACCCAGGTGTGCAAAATACAACTTTTCACGTCGCCAATGGTAACGTAAAATATATAACCTATTTTTCTCAGGTTAGAAATAGGCAAATCTGCATATCAATAGCAATGCATAAATGTTATCTTTTTTTTTACAGTTGTAGAAAAACGTAATTTAGTTACACATATGAGTTCTAATTCTGTAGTGTTACACATAAGATATTGCTTAGGAAATAATCTTATTATTTCTGAATGCAGTCTGGTACAGAAAAGCATTTTACCCATACCCACATATGAAATTGGTGGTTTCCATACAGTGAAGTAGCCACACAAAATGACAGTATTATTCATCCGGTCGTTACCATAACGAATGTGTTTGTTATGAAAAAATGTAAAAAGCACAGTTATACAGTGAGCTAAATGTCATTTTAACCTAAAAACTACTGACATTGTCATTTGTCACAGTAAAGCTATCATTCATTAAATTGCAAAAATGTGTCTTTTTTGTGGTCCTAGAAAAAATAACATACATAACTTCTCAAATATACTCGCACGATATATACCACTTGCAGTTTGTTATGTAATATACTATTACATATGCATTATATGAATCTTTACCATACATTTTAAACACTTATAACTAATTAAGGTATATGATGTCCCAGTGCACACATATAGCATTCCAGGGTACTTCAGATGATTTTGTAGATGCGACCCCTGCTGCAATAAATTGGCTGAGGAACCTTTATATTATATTGTAACATATTATTGTTGACTATTGTAGGTTTTTTTATTGTAATGTATTGAGATGGTCTTAGGCCCACAACTCGACAAATTAATGGACATTTCAATAAGCACAGGGTTGAGGTGTTTTATATAACTGCAAGGCTAAACTTAAATTCCACAAAATAAATGCATTGGTAAAGAGATGCCAGTAATAGAATAGTAATTGAATAAGGAACGCAAAAGGCAAAGCTCATTTCTTACAGGGGTCTAAGTTGACTGTCAGATCAATTTAAATAATAGGTTTGTGCAAAATTAATAGCCGAACCACAAGAAATTATTAATTACAAAAAGGTTTGCTATGTGCAAGAAAATGAAGCGTAGAATTCAATTAAACAAGACAGTGAAATTTTGTGAGGGTTCTAAAAAAGGTAAAGGAGCCAGAATGTCATAACGGCATATTGTGAAAGAGCATAAGAAAGAAGGCAGGCAGAAAATAAAGGGTGCGGCAAAATATACCCAGCTATGGAACATTGTTATAACTTTGTTATTTCCTTGACAGCTGTCAAAAGTGAAGTTGTATATCAAAGTAGAAAGATACAGAATTTTGTTATGGAGCGTTATTCGGCTCAACAACGAGCAGAAATTGTTAAATTGTATTTCCAAAACTTTTATTCTATAATTTCAAGTCAACGCGCTTTTAGACGAGCATATCCTCTTCGAAGACCTCCACACGGAGAAACAATTCGACGTTTAGCAAACGAAGTTGCACAAAATGGCACAGTAAATGATGTAAAGCATACTGGAAGACCTCGTTCTGATCGTTCAAACTAAAATATTGAGGTTCTTCGGGCTGATGTTCAGGTAGAACCAAAAACTTTCACAGACAACCCTAATTGCCCGGTACGTCTTATTGTGGAAGTTTTTGGTTCTGCCTGAACATCAGCCCGAAGAAGCTCAATATTTTAGTTTGAACGACCAGAACGAGGTCTTCCAGTATGCTTTACATTACTTACTGTGCCATTTTGTAAAAAATAATTTGCTAAACGTCTAATTGTTTCTCCATGTGGAGGTCTTCGATTAGGATATGCTCGCCTAAAAGCGCGTTGACTTGAAATTATAGAAGAAAAGTTTTGGAAATACAATTTAACAATTTCTGCTCGTTGTTGAGCCGAATAACGCTCCATAACAAAGTTATAACAATATTCCATAGCTGGGTATATTTTTCCACACCCATTACATTGCAAGAAAAGCAAGTGAGTGTGCAAGTAACTCTTAAAACTAATCAGTGCAATCTATCATGAGTGAATAGCAGAGTAAATAAATAGAACGTGTTTGTGAGTGGCGCAACGAGACGGTTTTAATTATTACGAAACAGACAATAAATTTAGTTTATAAGAAATTTGTAAATATTAAACTATGTTATCAAACTTAATTCTATAATGTACAAAAATTAACCAAAACTGTTTTCCGTTTTTATAGTTACCATAGCAATAGTTTAGATTTTGTTTTAATAACGAAGATGACAGCTCAAGATTTGGATATCTGCGTGCAGCCAAGAAAACCATCGGAGCCACGAAGACTGCATTACAGGGCGTAGTGCAGCTCTGTAACAACGTCTCCAGGAGGATTCACATCAAGGGGGCCCGTATCAGCAAAGGGATCTCAACGGCGTCACCCCAGGGACTGTAAGGTACAAATTTCACCTACAATTATCAACGTTAGGCCCGTGAAATTTACGTGCATGTAAGAAGAGGCATTACTTAACAAGATCCAAGCATTTCCGCGGCTATAGAGGAGCTCGCAAAATAAGAGGATTCCATTATTTTAGGTTATTCGAAGGTGAAACCGGATGCGTCCGAAAAACAATTGCGAATTTCCGCTAGCGTCCCTTTTGACATCATAAACAATTAATTGCCTGAAACAGAAGATAATTATTGCCGCCAAAGCACAAATAATAGTATATTATGTTATTAGGAGCAAAATTTATATTTTATGTGGCGTGGCTGGACGGTTTATCTGCCGAGCTTTCAAAGCAGATAAGTACAGCCGAGCCACATAAAGATACTTTTGCTGCGAATAACATATAGCATTTTTTCTTCAAACGTTTATAACAAAATCCGAAGAAAATTGCTATATCTCGTCAGCGGCAGATAATATTATCTGCCGCTTGGCAATAAAGTGACAGTTTAGCATCATCAATTCAGCAGGATAATGACACATTTTACTGCCGCTTGAAGAAAAATACCTTTTCCAAACTTTGATAATTTCACGATTTTAAATGTCATATAATGCAATCTTGCATACGGAATACATTTTGTAGGATAATTTGAAGGAATTGCTAACATTTTGCTTCTGCGTATTGGAACTACTGCGGTAGACAGGACCGTAGTCGATAATTTATAATTTACAATCAACCAGGAACCCAACTGAGTTAGAGTGATTGCTTTACTGAGAGCTAGCGTTTGATTATTTGCAGGTGAATAAAATATAAAAAACGGGCATATAACCATTTATTTTGACAAGTAAATTAAATACGGATTACATTTTAATCAGCCTAAGAATTTTATATCTAAAGCAAAATATTGTGTGGAGGCTCTAACAATTCAATATTTAATTACATAATACCAATTAGAGCATTCCATCGCAGTATATGTACTATTGTCTTCATAGAAAACTGAGATAGTAAAAATATCAAGATACCATTATTTTTGAAAATTTTAGTTGCATAATTGTGTCTTGTTTTCTTTTAATTGTTTCAGTATCACGAGTTCTTCTTAGCGAGTAAAACCATGTTCTTTTTAACACAGCTCACACGTAACTGCCCTTATGCCTACCCCATCCCTCAATCTGGTTCAAATGATGGCTTTCGGAGCTTCGTTTAAAGGTGTCATCTTGACAAGTTTTTCCACATTTCAACCAATTACAGAGACATTCTGTAGACATACAGAGTGTTTCATAATTCCTTCCCCTTGGGAAAGGTGGTTGAAAACTGAACCCAAATATACAAACAGGACCGTTGTACGTATGGCTTTTCAGTATCGAGATATTCCAATTTTTAATAATAAACTTTCCACAATTTAGCATTGTTGATACAAGCATGGTATGGTATGTTGATTAAATTACATTAAAATGTGAAGAGTTTCTTGTTATTCTAATTAAAAATTAGTATAATATTTTTCTTTAGTAATTAATTTATTTAACAAAGGAAAGCGGGCGTAGTGTTCTAGCCAGACTGGCTCCACTACCTCAAGTACCTCCGCCGAATTTAAAAATGCACACACCTTCAGCGGCTCGGTGCGCCCGGCACCCCGACACTGTAACGATATAAGGGGTTACAGCTTATGTATGTATGTATGTATGTTATTTAACAAAATAACAAACAGAACAGCAGAATTGTTACAATAAATGGCGAATTAGAAAATTATGTGTTAATAATTCCCGAACGTTAGCTGCAAAATGTGATGCCGCACCATCTAACTGCAATCATAAATTTAACAATTCATTTATTGGTAAATTATCTATTGCTCTTCTAAATCTACATTTAAGGATTTCAAAAAATTTATGTTTGGAAGCAAAATTGGTGCTAATGCCCAATTATTCAAACTACTCGCCCAAACATAAATTGAAATTCTACGTCGATGTCTTCCAGGATAGTACACGTGTGGGTTCTCAGCTGCCCAATGATGGATGTTGTGAATATTAACACATCCATTTCTACTAAAAGAAACACTGGTACCTTCAGAGAGTTTATAAAATACAATTTGGATCAAGATCGTTTTGGTTTATTAACCACTGACAAAATTCCAACCTTCTTTGGTAATCCTCTGGTAGAAGAGCTTGCACTTTTGTGTAATGGTAAGGATATAATCCTTTCTGGGTCCATATTCTAGAAACTCGACAATGATTTACCCCAAATCACCCTTTCAACTCCCCTGGTGCTGCAGCCTGGAATGTTGATCACAAAATCCAAAATCGCTTCCTCCGACTCTGCTGTTCTTGCCTAGCTGCAGTTCTTACTGGAATTGGGCTACCAGTTGTTCGCTGTCTATTGTGCAAGTTTAAAAATGTTTTGAGTTGGATGCCTTCGACCAGAAATCTGTGCAGTTTAGGCTCTTGCTGCAGCTCTAGCGTTCATACCCTCGCGCCTAAAGATTATGTGTATGTCAGCAACAACGGAAAACGCCTAGTACTCCGCGTTTCTAGACCTTGTCCATATCAAACAAAACAAACAACAATTAGTTGAACTGCAATTGTTTGACTTCTGTCAAACTTATAAACTTAAAAATTTCTAGGTATACATTTTTGTATGTGGAATGAAAAGACTTGAGGAAGGAATTTTGAACCACTGTGTATATCACTGGAATGGGGAAAAATCCTCTCTCATGATGCCACAACTAACTGAGTTCCGTATAATAAAATACAACGAGATGATATAACTAAAAATTTTAAATTTGTTTTGAAAAATTGACTATGCCACTGCACTATCAAAATAATCCCTGAAGAAAGTAAAAAATTACTTTTCTCTATTTTCATAAATAAGCGTTATATAGCCACAAAATGAAAAGGCAAAAAAGCAAGCGTTTGTTTATTACTCGAAAACAAAAGACAATAGCTAATTTTGGTTTTCACCATTAAGAGTTTTTTGAAAAAAGAGATGGAGGATGGGGATCCATTTTTTCATATCTCTTATAGTTGTTGAAATTTCCAATCAAAACAGATATTTGCCCACCCTGTACAGAATAAGTACACAATTCACTGCAGGGCTCGAAGTCGGTACATATTTTATGTAAAAGTACAAATTATTTAGCTTAGTACATAAAACTACATAAATTAAAAAAAGGTACATAGAGTTCATATTTCCCGCGTTACTACCATTTTTGATATTCTACAGGGCAGATAAAACTAGAACATGTCACAATTAATATAATGCGGTAAATAGATCTTGTGCTTTTGTTGATCAGGGTATAAACGTATACATTGTTAGTGTTATGTTCTTCTCAAAATAGTGATACAAACTATGGTTACAAGGACGTTGGATATTTCATTTGATTTGTTATTGAAAATGTACGATACCCCCCACCCAAGAAAAGCGCCCTTCCGTGCTTTCCAAGAATACTTTGACACTCAGCATCACTCCGTTTCGCTAATACAATGAAATGCTATGAACCAGTTATTTATAAAAAAAAACAAAAAAAAATTTTTTTCCTACGACCATACCTCAAAAGTTGATGTTGCCTTCATTTTCGGAGGACCTATTGTATGAAAACGATCCAAGACTTCAGGAAGGTTCCTGGCGACCGGAATCGTGTACACATACGAACAGACATCCCTCGCACAGCACGTTTAGGCACCCCCCAATACGGGGTATTGATCTAGTGGGCTGGGATCTTCACCAAAAGATCCGCACCGCCGAGACAGAGATTTGATATTAGTGGGTTCATTAGTCTGTTGGCTCGAATTTTAGAGATATTTGACTCAGAGTGGTTTTCGATATGAGGGAATTTCAATAGTTCGTACACTTCGTGTCGAAGTAATTTCTGTCGCATAAACAAGCGCCAGATTGGAAACAACCCTGGGTTCTCCTATGAGCCAGGCTTCAACCAATAGCAAATTAGTATCATTTCTTTAGATATTCAGAATATTTCCGTGTTTTTTGTTTATCCGGATTTAACTAATTTTGTAATAAAGTACATAACTTTATTACTTACTATATTTCTATAAATGTTTAAGTTATTATTACTGTAACTCTTCACACTGTCCAAGTGTATAAATATAAGTTATTAGATAATATTACCTTTCCAACTAGGTAGGTTAAATATTTTACTCACAATCGGTTAATCATAGGTACGTATTTGAAACTTACATAATTATATAAAGACTAACAAGAACTGATTGTGAGTAAAATAGTATACCACGGTGAAAAGTTTCCTTCCTGTCTCGGTTAACTACTTAATATCTCGACAGTAATGAAACACTTTCCACCTCGGTATGTAATATACTAGTATAAAAAATATTTGTTGTTTTGTTAATATACAGGCATTGCCAAAGTTAAAGTTAATTTTGTTACTTTATCTATCGCCTTTTGTATAGAATATTTTCTACAATAATTTGTTTTAAATACGTTGATTTTTATCTTATACTGAAGTTTGGTGACATAACTCTGAAATTTTAAATCACTATTTACGTAAATTTCAATGCAAATACCACATTGAGCCCTGCATATGCAAATCCGCCAAGGAGTTTAGTGACGTCCTGATTGTACCGTGACTCAGCTGCCAGAGAGGGGTACTTCCCTGCCACAGTATTTGTGGTAAAGTTTCATATGAGTATTCATAGGCTAATACAGGTCAGCATCGAGTTTAAGGTAATCTTATACAGGACATGTGTGCAGTTTGAGCGATAAATATTCGCTTCAGGCTGAGTTGTGAAAATTTCACAAGCGTAAAGAAATGCGCTTCATAGACAAATAAATACATACGTGAACGGTGAAGCCAGGTTTTTATGCATCAAACCCCAACGGCGGATTTCGATGCAGTTTAAGGTTCACATATTAAAGACAGTTATTTCGGCGTCTTTTTGAAGTTGTTTAAAGAATATATTTGAGATATAGTAATGATTCCATTATTATTTGATGAGTGAGGGCGAGTAGAAACCAGCTAATGTACGTAGATTATACATTCTTATGTTAACGCTATTGTGTTTAGGAATGGCTGTTTATTATAAGATTTAATCCTATTGCTTGAAGTCAGTTTCAGTCTGAGAATACTGCAAGTACAAATCAGCTTCCTGTTTTTAGCAAATATTGACACTTCTTATTTACGAACTGAGGTAAGTTAAGAGTTGGGTGTGTACTGAGCTAGCTAGGTGAACAAGGGCAAATGGTTTATTACCAATTGAAAATGCTAAGCGTAGCATTGCCACACGAACTCCTAGAGAGCATTTAAAACTTTGCTTAATTTGTTTTTAATTTATCTGCAATATTTTCCTTGGTCCTTACAAGGTAGAAGGCTGGTTCTTCACACCTTGTTATTCTACTTTTTCATTTTCTATCCGAATCTGAAGTCGAAATTTAAAAATTCTAGAACTTGTTTTGCGTTCCCATTGGTACAGAACTATATTGTTATATAAAACCAGACGATAGGCTTCACATTAGGAGTAATATCAATAGCAATAGCACTATTGCTATAAAAGTTTTAATTTGCTTGTTAATTACTAGTTGCTTTCAACCATTGTGATGTTGGCAAATTTGTGCTACATTGAATTCGAACTCGCAAAATACACCCAAGTATAAAAATAACAAAATATACCTGCAACGCTTTTGTCTACATTTTCAACATTCAATTCCCGTAAAATGTCCTCAAGTTGCTTCTATGTTAACAGCCTTTTATTATTAAATACCCTAGCTATTTAGGGTATTTCATTCATTCGATAGCATTACAAGAGCATTAAACAAGACTGAGTGAGATGATTTTCACAATAGTTTGTATGGTGGGGAAATTGCAACAAAACAGCGGGTGACCACTTGGCGATAAGCTATCACACACAAAACTGTCACGTCAAATGGCAGCGGGCTACCACTACATAAAGCCACACAAAATAAAGCATAACCTAAAATACACAAGGCATAAAATTGTCAGATGGTTTGATAATACGTAAGTCATTAAATGGTTTAGAGCAAGACTGCAAATTCTTAGTTTGGATTTGTAGTGACTCTTGGAATCAGTAGTAAAAAATAAAATTACACAAATAGAAAATTCTCATTCAAAAGTAATTTACATTGAGAGGGTACCATGATCCGTACCTACTTAGAGTTGCTGTATATAGTTTACTAAGAATTGGGCAAACAGCGTGATACATTTTGAATGGTTAGAACATTTCTTGCAAGACTTGTGATAAAAGTCCTATTTTGTAATATGTTATGACATGACCGATTGTAACAAGGTTGGCCGTATAATCCTTATAATCGGTTCTAAAGATCCTAATAATGGCCAAATCTCTGAAAAC